>JACCGJ010011223.1:0-97242 GCA_013407085.1 Atriophallophorus winterbourni | reverse complement strand
CAACCTTGCACTTGAATACACGTGCTGACTTTCCATGTGTATAAAACATTTGTGTTGTTTTTATGAATTCCCTATATTTTTAATCTGTGGTTACTGTAAAGTATTTACTTGTTGGACCATTAAAACTTTGAATTACTTTGAATAAATATATATTCATTCGATATTTAGACACAATTTTTGCTAAGTGATTTGACTACAGGTGTGTATTAACTCGTTATAAGCATTTCCCTGGATTATATGGGACATAGCATGGTTTAATTGATGCTGATTATGAATGTTTTCCTTCGCATAAATATTCTATTGTAATTGTGAAGCGTTTGCCATCACAAGTACTTGAAAGTTTAATGTGTTTTTTCTCTGCTCGCATGCCTTGGAAACGTGTGCTGCCAATGTAAAAACGTTTTGACCTGAATCAAGCGTTGACTTCCATCCAATTGACCTCATCGCTAGAATATGTGCTCCTGTGAAATTAACGCTAACTGCGAGTAGACTTGGAAGCTTGAAGCTGTAAACATAATCTAAAATGATATCATCGCAGTAGCTTGACACGTTTGTCTGCAATACAGAGGCAAATGCGACCTATCAAAATGTATGCATCGTAAATTTAAATGTTCGATCCCGATTTCTTAGGAGGAACATACAAATAATAATCAAGTATTTGAGCAATTTATTCTGACTAGATAGAGACTGGTTTAACAACTTCAACAGTGTTTACTTTTTAAGAGATGTTATTGAAATTCTGTCAGGTTTTGATCTCAATTCTGCTGGAATTTATACCCCCGGTAGTCGATTCAGAGTATTAACCTTGATAGGTGTGAAAATATCTGAGTTTCAGACTATTGACTTTTCTCATGATCAGGAATTTGGGGAAACCAGGTTGTCAGGGCCTATGTTCTACTCAAATTCAGGACTTGAGTAATTATGCAGTCAAAAAGTAATTAGCCTCAAATTTACCCCAGGTTATTAAATATTTGTCAGGCAGACGAAATAATAAAAAATACAGCATCTATCATTCAAAGTATCCGAACATTATACGTGGTTTTGTACACTCGTTTCACTTTGTAATGTTTCGTAGAGAATTCCGTCATCAAGCAACGTTTCTGTTGACATGTGAACCATATGCTCAAGTTTAACGCGAAATTAGTTTCACAAGACACATGACGTCATTTCGTTTAATGCGTAGCACACGACGAATATGCAATGCAGCAAAGAAGCGCCATGGTTGAAACGCGCGCATTTCAATTGCGAGGTTTGCATAACACATCCTATTATGCTTGCGCGTTTTGTAGTTTGTAAGATTTTGAGTTCACACGAAACACAAACGTAAAATCGGTACTGATACAAACGGACACTAAGGAAATATTGGCCCTAGGGTGTAGATTGTGGGAGTTTGAAAAATGGTTTATATTTTGAAGCTGTTTACAAGCGATTCTCTCGTTTGCTAGACAGATTACGGTGGATATTTTTCATTTTAAACTGGTCTCATTTCTTCTAATGTTGGAAACTTATCTACACTCAGTTCCAGACAATAATGCCCAAACCTGGACGCGATGGCTCTAAAAAGATATTTTCCTCCTGAACCATAACTCTAATCGAGGGTCTAAGCTAGTCGATATTTTTAATATCTACCTTGCGTTCAGGGCCTGACAAATCTCGGCTCGGTGACTCGTTAAGAAGCGAAGCGTTCTTATATTTTCATCTACAGTTCTTATTCCGTATTCCTACCCCTAGGAAATTTACTCCAACCTCGAACTGTCAGCAAGATCCAAAGTCACGGTTTAATCTTGAATAACTTACATACCCAACTACTCATAATGGGCGATTTTAACCTTCCACAGCGTTACACCAAAAGATTGCACCCGCAGCAATCACTTGGGTACAAAGTTCGCGAGATGATTAATTTCATTCCCTTTTGCAACTACTTAAATTAATTCACTTGACAAAGAAGCCCGAAGAATCTTCAATCCTAGATTCGATTCTCAAATCCGAATCAACAGCAGTCGAGTCAGTGCAGTATCATATGATTCACACTTGGTCCCTAGACAACGAAATGCCCCTGAATGCTTCGAAATGCAGCCTATTGTCTCTCAACAGCAAGTCCAGCAAAGAATATTATCTTGGTCGCACTGTTATTAAACCCGCCTCCTCGGAAAAAGATTTAGGTGTGATTATCCAATCAGAGTTAGGAAACTCAATGCAATGTCGACTGGCTGCCTGCAGAGCTGAAAACAACTTGGGTCTCCTTAGAAGAGTCCTAGGTTCGTTTGACCCCAATATTGTCTGCAAATTGATTTCAACGTACATCCGTCCTCATGTTGAATATGCTATACCGGCATGGGATCCTTGGTTGAAAAAAAATATTCTGCTATTAGAAACTCCACAGCGTAGAGCGACAAAACTCGTCCTTGTACTATCTAATTATCCATACGAAATGAGACTTAAATTATTGAATTTGCATTCGGCTCAATACAGACGGAAACGAGGAGCAATAATATTCATTTGGACAGTGCTTAATCAAACAAATTACCCTTGCAGTCGTTTGTTTCATCTTTCCCATAACACACATCTGCGAGGCCACCAATTGAAACTTTACCAACAGCATAGCCGGTTGAACTACCGCAAATATGCATTTTCCGTTCGCAATGTGCAACTGTGGAACAGTTTACCTACTCATGTGCTACAATCTAGAACCGTTGAAGTTTTCAAGAAAGCACTAGATATCCACATTGGCAAGTATGTTTTTCACGTTTGACAATAATCTGACAATATTTTGAAATTTTTTTACCGTCCGACCCGATGTACATTTTTGTGGGTCTTGTAAAGCATAGCTTTTTACCTGAATATAATCTATGAATAAATCTATGAATAGTCCACTGGAAATAAGTGACCACCTCGTGTTGTTCTTCGAATTCTCGAGCAGCGTCAGGAGTGCATCTAATGACGTCAAACACATCAAAAGGGTCGATTACTGTGCGATCTTAATTCGCTAAGACAAGCAATTCAATTCAATTCAATTCAATGGTCTGAAATGCATATAGCATAATGCATAAGCTTTACAAAAACCACAAAATAATATTGGAATTATGAATAAAATAAGTAGTAAAAACGTGATTTGTTTGCTTACTGAACAGTTCAGGAATCAGGTAAAAATTCATAGTGCCGAAACTGTTTTCGATCGGTTGGATAGTGCATGTAATTCCAAGGGGTCAAGTTTACTTCAAAGTTCAAAGTTCAAAGTTTCAATATTTGGATGGGTCGACATGAATTTGACCAAGTTCGATTTGAATATATCCAAGTTGGGTAAATGTGCAACATTACTGGGTAGCGAATTCCAGGTAAAGCATACACGTACAGAATAAAAATACCTTCAACAGTTTAGTCTGAAGTCAGGAATAAGTATTGTAGAGTCGTGACTCCGGCTGGTTCTGGTTGGTAGTCGTGTGAATAGTTTATTTAGGGGATGGTTGGGTTAATGCAGTATATATTGAACTTAGGAATCAAATCACCTCTAAGACGGCGGTAAAGAGAGTCGAAGAGATTAAGACTTGCAATACGATCTTCGTATTGTTTGTGCTTTAAACCGCGTACGAGCTTGGTGGTCCGATGAGATATTCTCTGCAAGAGGCTGATGTCCTTCTGTAGCCAGGCTGACCGAGCCTGAACCGCATACTCCATGGTTGGCCTCAAGTACGTATTAATTATTCAATGAACAGTTTTCTTCGTGAAACTCCCGAAGACGCGTTTTAGCAGAAGCAGTACTCGTGACGTCTTTTTATAGAAAGTTGTGGCGTTATGTGACGGTTTCAAAGTGCTGCTCACCTACACACCCAAGTCCATCTCATTGTCAGTGCTTTCAAGAATATTGGAACCAAGGGTGTAAGAGAACTCGAAATGTTTTCCAACAGTCCATACCTTGCATTTTCTGACATTGAAAGGTAGTTCATTTCTAACTGACCAGTCCAGCTGAAGCTGTCTGCAATCCTCAGTTGTGCGTACTTGTGTCCACAGCTTGATGTCATCCGCAAATAACAAGATTTTGCAGCAAATAAGTTTAGGTAAATCGTTTACATATATCAGGAAAAGAATTGGTCCAAGCACTGATCCCTGCATCACTCCACTCGTTCCTGCAATGGGTCGTGACAAAGCATCATCAACCCTAACTCGAATGACACCGTCTCGGAGATAATCCTCCAACCAGGCAAGTAATGAACCCTTGAAGCCACATTGTTCTATTTTATGGACTTACGAGCTCCACCTGCTCGAAGTATGCTGGTTTTGAGTCAGCCGCCTTCAAGCTTTCTCCTGTCAGTAGAAGAAGTTCCGCCGGATCACACAGGAACATGTGTGCAGGCCAGGAGTTGGCCATGGTTGTCAGTGGCTATATGAGACGCGTGCCGTGATGTGTGCAACATTATATAATAACATAGATTGATATATAGTTGTGTGCACAAAAAACACCGGCAGGAAGAGTGCTTAACGATAAGATGAGCGGGAGAAAAATCGATAACTATACCAGAGATTACTACAATTATCACCAAACAGTACGACCGGATAACGTGTGAAACATCATCATCAGGTCAGCATTACACCGATATCAAATTCCGAATGCTTAACGGACATACATCCATGACACAATAAAATCTTAAATGATTGGAATTGGTTTTAGAACTACAAACAACAATGAAATACGCTATTGCCAATTTTTAAATTGAACGGTCTTCAGATATCACGCAAACCTAATGAATGCAAATTAATTTCACTATTAGTTCTGCCAGCCATGAGCGCTTTTTCTCAAAAACAATCTGACGCAAATAAATTGTGTCATTGTTGTGTTGCATAGCCTAAGTGTGTTGTAACAGGTTCATGCCAATCCTACGCAAAATCAACTGTGTCGCAAAGAGGAACCTGAAATTCACACGAATGTTGTTCGTTTTGTAAGTGCTCATAGCCATTTTGTTTTGCGTTTACCGCTATTAGGATTAGGATGAAATAACCACATGCTATATACACGTCAACATTATAAAATTGAGAATGTTTAAGGGTAGATTAAGCTGAAATTTCGAAACAAATTTGATTGAACATTTGCGATTCTTTCCTTCGTGTAATTCTTGTGAGAATTTACACTGGTTTGTCGCTCTTTCTTGAAGGAGAATGACACTGCAAAGAAATTTGAGTGCAATCAGTTAGAGTAGTTTTTGGGTAAGTGATTAAGTAAGCCATGAAACACTGGTAAAGTAGTAAACAAAGTTATACTTGTATGCCACTGTTACATAGGGCAAGTACAGCCAGAAACCGGTAGTGGTGTGTAAGGGATGGGGATGAGAGCAACACAAATAATTAACCACTTTTAGAACAGGTGTAGTAGACTGACTACAATAACGTCTCACGAAGGTAGAAGAAAACGCACAGGACAATGAAGATTTTATCTCGGTAGCCAAACATGTACAACGGTACAGAAAAGCAGTCACGTATCACGTGCGAACAGAAGCGTTAAGGTCATGTGCTGTCAGACCGGGAACATGTTACGTAGTAGCACCCACGCACCACTTATTTGTACCATAACCGCGCTAAACAGTCCTATAATACGTATCCAGTGTCACGTCCTTGGAAATGACCAGGATCAGTGCCATTTTCCTCACAGTTGTGTATCCACATCAATCTGATAAAATGTGAATAACAACTATTTACTTTCGCATCATTGCCGAGCGCCAGATTGTGGAGATTTCTGCCCCATCCATCTTATTGACCACCAGTCGACCTTGGCTATTTCGACCGCCTCCGCATGTTGTCTTTCGCTATACGGTTTGATACCGCGTCTCAATAATTCCGCATTGTCTAGATAGACGCTGTGGCCCGTATGTAAAACGTTATCCGCCAAGGCGGAATCACGAATAAGGGATTGATATTCCTTCGGATTTGAAGCGAAGGTAAATAGTTGTTATTCACCTTATACCTACTAGTTAATTAGATTTTTTTCTCTCAAAAGTAGCTTAACCTTAGCCATATGTACCTTTACGCATGTGGGCCGATGTGTCAACCGACCTTGACCGTGTTCACTTGTATTAGATTGATGTGGATACACACTAGTAGGCAAATCGACCACTGATCCTGATCATTCCCGCGAAAGGTGACACACTGTAGTCGTACCATAGGCTGTTTAGCGGTAAGGTCAAATCAGTGGTGGGGGTTTGACTACTACTTAATCATGTTCCCTGTCATGACTATCACCCTTGGTCTGCGAAGCTTCTGTTTCAGAAGTGAAACGTTACCCAAAAACTGCTTTTACCGATTGCACTCAAATTTACTTGCATTATGAATATACGATCGGTCCGAATCATATTCCAATCGATTGATTACTCCTACGAGCCCCGTGTTCGAAAATTGGCCAGTGAGTTGGGGAGAACAGCGGAATATGACGACAGATGGGCGAACCACCGCATCTTCGTCCTTTGTTGGAAGCAGCGCGGTGTAATACCAAGAGATCCTGTGGTAAAACCTCCGAATAACTCTCGCAAATGGACAAAGGCTGCCGCGAACGCATCCAAAGTGTTTTTGAAACAAAAGAGCCACCGGGTCAACGAAACCCTATTGGCCACTCAATCGAAAGCTTCGAGAATGATGTCGAAAATGCGAGTCGAATTATCCGAAGCGCATTTTTGCAGAATTTTCGGAAAACACGCTGAGGTTTTAGCCACACAAACGGAGCGAATAGGAGAAAGACAAAACCGTAAGCTCAACAAGTTTTATAATAAAAGTTCATCAGATAAATCTAATAAGTCATTATCTAGCAACCAGTATTCTAGTGTTTTGAATTTATCTAATCAACAACTTTCGCAAGCTGAACAAAGATTGCTGGAGAGTGGCTTGAATTTCTGCATAAGTGAGAGCTTTATGAAAGCTGAGGATCTTATTCCGTGTATTGAGGTTTCATTAAATGCACTGCCCAATGAACAGGCAGACGCGGTAAGAAACTGTATCGCTGGTGTCATTAAAATCCAGGAACAAGGCGATGCAAACCTTGATTCACACGAAAGACAAGCACTTCTTACGCGGAAACAAGATAAAAATAGCCATTACTAAGGCTGACAAAGGCAAAGTAACGGTAATTTTGAAAAAAACGACTATTAAGACAAGGTTGGGGTACACTTATCCGATAATGGTAAAATGAAAAAGGTAATGAATAACTGCAAAATGGTAGTCTCTAGGTATTTGCATGGCGTTAAGGAGAGTTTGGGAAAGGGCTTGTGTTATAACCTGTATTTCAAGTCTACTCTAACTCCTAGGTTCTACGACCTACCTAAAATACATAAAGAAGGCATTCCCGTAAGACCTATCGTCGACGGCTTCGGATCACCTGCGCACGAGTTAGCTAGACATTTGGCTTATTTGTTGAAACCTTTAGTGGGCAATGCAGCCTCGTTCATCAAGAACGCATATGACTTTGCAGCATGCTTAAAGTCGGTAACAATAGATGACGATGAAGTAATGGTTAGTTTTGATGTGAGCGCTTTGTTCACCAACGTCGATAAAACCAGTGCGTTACAACTAGCTAGGCGGGCCTTGGAATCTGATGCCAGTTTGTCAGATCGTACAAATTTGAGCGTCCAGCAAATTATCAACGGTGTATCGATCTGCCTAAGCATGAACCACTTCGTATATAATGAGCAATTATATAGACAAAAAGAAGGGTTGGCAATGGGTTCACCGATATCTCCAGTACTTGCTAAAATGTATATGGAGCATTTCGAGAACAAAAGCCATTAACAATGCAGGTCTCAAGACAAAATTCTGGTGGCACTATGTCGATGACACATTTGTTATCATCAATCGAGATCAGTTAGAGGCCTTCTTCAAATATTTAAACGAAATAGACCCATGTATTACTGTCACAAAGGCACACTTCCATTTTTGGACTGTTTAGCGCAAAAAGTAGACGGGAAAATAAATCTTCTGTCTATCGGAAACCTATCGCTACAGATGTTGTACTACGATACACTTCCGCTCATCCAAGACAGGTCTTCAGTTCCATAGCTTGTTCCATTTTCCGTAAGATAGAACACCTGTGCAGCGACGAAAGCGAGCGAAAACAGGCGCACCGCGAAGCGAGCCAGAGGCTTATAGACCACGGTTATCCAAAAAGTTTTGCAAAACGCCAATTAATGCAGGTGAAATACCCATCCGAAAAATCGGAGAAAAATTGGCGGGATACAGTTTGTATACCGTATGTAAAATGCACATCTGAAGCGATACGTAGAATCTTGAACCAGGCGGCCATACGCGTAAATTATAAGAAAGGGAAAACTATCCGTTCGGTTCTGATGCACCTCAAGGATAATACACCTTTATCTAGCGTTACGAACAGCATCTACAGAATCAACTGTAAGGACTGTTCGGGTGTTTACGTAGGGCAGACTTCTAGGGAAATTCACACTAGAATCGAAAAATACCGAAGCGTGTCCGGAGACAGCCCCTTGATGCGAGGGAATATCAATCCCTTATTCGTGATTCCGCCTTGGCGGAGCACGTTTCAAGGCTCACTGAACCTAATCTTACTGTCTCCACCTGATGACGGGAAACAGCCAGAAACCGGTAATGGAGTGTAATTTCGGGGGATGTGAGCAACACATCACTTTGGTCATCACGTACATAGTTTTTATTCACCTTATAACTACTAGTTAATTAGATTTTTGTTTTTCTTCACAAATAGCCGTAGCCCCATTAGTTATGTACTTTTACGTATGTGGGCAGCTGTGTCAACTGATCTTGACGGTGTTCACTTTTATCAGATTGATGTGGATACACACTGTGAGGAAAATGGACCACTGATCCTGGTCATTCTTAAGAGACGTGACACTGTATACGTATTATAGACTGTTTAGCGGTAAGGTCAAATATGTGGTGGTGGGTTGACTACTACTTAATCATGTTCCCTGTCCTGACTACCACCCTTGGTCTGACGCAGCTTCTGTGTCAGAAGTGAAACGTTACCCGAAAATGACTCTAACCGAACATATTCCAATCGATTGCTGACCTTAACACTTCTGTTCGCACGTGATACGTAACTGCTTTTCTGTACCGTTGTACATGTTTGGCTACCGAGATAAAATCTTCATTGTCCTGTGCGTTTTCTTCTACCTTCGTGAGACGTTATTGTATTGAGTCTATTACACCTGTTCTAAAACTGATTAATTTTTTGTGTTGCTCTCATCCCCATCCCTTACACACCACTACCGGTTTCTGGCTGTACTTGCCCTATGTAACAGTGGCATACAAGTATAACTTTGTTTACTACTTTACTACTGTTTCTGGGCTTACTTAATCACTTACTTACTGTCTCCACCTGACGACGACAAACAGCCAGAAACCGGTAGTGGTGTGTGAGGGATGGGGATGTGAGCAGCACATTGCTTTGATCATCCATAGGCGCTTAAGTGCTTGACCAAGAATCACTTTGTTATTTTGTGTCTGAACATTGTGATTCGTTGTACGAACCACAAGTATAACTTTGATTAATTCTTTGTTTGAACGTTTCATTCTTGTTCCCGTGGAAGCCTCCATTTGAACCACGCCAATAGTTACCCCTTTGAAAAGAGATGGTCAAACACCTTGTGTTTGTGGAGATTACAGAGTGACACTGAACTCTCGACTGATGAAGCCAAGCTGTACAACTGAGGAGCCTGAATCTATCTCTCTCTCTCTCGTTTACACGGTTTACACTTGATGGAGCTTCAAATGAAGTGACAACCATTAACACACCATTTGGATTATATCGTTATAAGGATTATCTGTTTCACCAGCTTCAAAGTGATTCAAATTTGTAATGGTCTAAAAAGCATTTAGCTTAACAATAACCATAGGATGGAGTTATGAGTTATACACAATAAACAAGAAGAAGAACAGGGAAACTCATGTAGTGTAAATCGTATCAAAATTTGGGTTTTCTCTCAAGTATTTTTCCAAATTAGATTTAAAAATATCCAGGTTGGCTGAGTGTGTAACAGTGGAGGGGAGGGTGTTCCATGTGAAACTTACACGTACAGCATACGAATATGTGCGACAGTTCAGTCTTGAAGTCGGTATAAGCACTGTAAGTTCATGTTTCTGACTGGTACGGGGTGGCGAGCGTGTGAAAAATTTGGACAAGGCATGGTTAGGGACGTGCATAATATTTTACATCAGTATGAGGTCACCTCTTAGTCGACGACAGCGAAAGTCGAAAAGATTGAGACTCATCAAACGTTCTTCATATGGTTTAGCAGCTAGTCCGGATACAAGCTTTGTGGTTCGGTGGTAATTACGCTGCAAAAGATTGATGTCTTTCTGAATCCAGGGTGACCAAGCCTGAACAGCGTACTCCAACGCTGGTCTCAGATAGGTGTTCATGATACGGGGCACCGACTGATTCGTGAATCTACCGAAAATTCGTTTCAATAACGCCAAGACTTCAGACGTCTTTTTTATACCGCTTTGCACTGTAGTGAAGTCTTCAGACTTGAACTGGTCCAAACACCCAAATCCTTCTCTTCAGTTGTCCAGACGAGTTAGTGGGACCCAAGAGTGTAGCTGTAATTCACGGTCTTTCAAATGTTTAACACCTTGCACTTTTGGAAGTTGAAGGGTAGTTTGTTTCTCAGAGACCAATCGTGCAATGTGTTTAGATCCATCTGCAAATTTCAGGGTCGTCATTTGCACGTATGCTTCTCCAAAGCTTGATATCGTCCGCAAATAACATAACCTTGCATTTAACACGCTCGGGAATGTCGTTTGCGTAGATCAAAAACAAAATGAATCCGAGGACCGAACCCTGGGGCACTCCGCATGTAATTTTAAATGATTTCGATAAGGCGCCGTCAACTCTGACTTGGGCACTCCTGTCGCGTAAATAGTTTCCTAGCCAAGCAGGAAGTTTTCCTGTTATCACGTGCAATTCAAGTTTGTGGATTAAAATACTTTGATTGACGCGGTCGAAAGCCTTTGACATGTCTAAAAAACATGCGTGGATGAAGTAACCATTGTCCACACATTCAGTCTAGTCGTTTAAGGTGAGCAAGAGATTAGATAGACATGAGTGATATTTCCTGAAACCGTGCTGTTCAGTCGCAAGCAGTCTATTGGTTTCGAGGTGATGGGTGATCTTTTCCGCAACTAAACTCTCTAGCACTTTAGAAATTACTGGCAACAACGTAACTGGTCTATAGTTCGCAGCGTCTGATCGATTCCCTCCCTTGTAGATTGGTGTGATGATGCCAGATTTCCATTCCGCGGGAACGGTACTATTTTCGAGCTAAATTTGGAATAACGTGCTGAGTGGACCACACAAAGAGGATGCACATCGTTTGAGGAAAAAAGGAGTGATTCCATATGCTCCTGGTGAGTTTGTGGTATTCAAGCGAAGAAGTTTGAGATTGACACACTCATTGTTTATTAAGTTTTCATTTAGTATTTCAACGGAAAAGCCGATCGAATGAGGCGTAAGATGCACGGATTCCTTGGGACTAAAAACGTTGCAGTAGTAACCTGCAAGAACTTCGGCAGCCTCGAACGCAGTCGTAGTTAGACCATGAGTTGTGCGTAGTGCTGAGATTCCTGGCTTAATTTTTGATGTAGTGTTAACAATCTGGTACAGGACTTTGGGTTTCCGCTCCATTATGATCAGTAGTCTTGTCTGGTGAGACTGCTTGTCCTCGGTTAAAAGAAAGGTGACCTTGTTCCTCAACAGACTATATGTTTTCTAATTATCTGGCATCGGATTCTTGACATAGTTTCTCCATGCATCATGGCGTATCTTAATCCACTTCCTTGTGCGGCTTCTCAATGTGATGGTAAATCGTTTTTTCGTTGTCTTTGGCACAAATCTGGAGCGTAGGTTTATTTCATCACACCAGCTGTATTTCAAGATTTGATGAAGAATATTGTTGACGGTCTCCCAGGTGTCGAAGTCTATCAAGACTACATTATTATTCGTGCAACCGATAATCGTGTTCACGATCAACATTTATTAGCTCTACTCTCTAGTTTCAAACATTATAACGTGAAATTAAATCTGGATAAATGCAGCATTGCCGTTTATGAGATTGTTTGACTTGTATACCGTGCATTTTCTAATGGACTCCGTCCAGACCTCTGGTGGAGATGAAATCACCAAATTCTTCAAGTGATCTTTAATCAATAATGTGTAGTATCACAATATTATTCCAAGTTTATCCTTAATTTTGCAACACTTTTTGAATTATTGTTTACATTACTAAATGCTACAACGTTCAAGTGGACTGCCGTACATGAAAAGACAATTCATACTGTTATAGAGTGGTGTGCTTAAGCAGTTTACACCAAATTTGCGTTTTTTTAACCACAGATGCTTCTCCTCATGGAATTGGTGCTGTTTTACAGCAAAATGGTCATCCGGTATTGTGTATTTCACGTCGCCATAGTAAAGCTCAGACTCATATAGAAGCGCTTCCTGTTTATTAGGCTGTCATGCGCTTACACAAATATTTATTTGACCATGAATTCACTATAGTAACCGATCATGAAGCACTGAAATTTATTTACAATCCGACATCTACATTCTTCAAATCGAATGCATCAATGGTTCAGAAATGAAGCATAGCTCTTGATGCATAGATTTACACTATTGAACATCGCGGTTCAAAACAAATTCCGCGATTAGATTTGTTGTCCCGTAATGGTGTGATATATGAGAAGACTGTTTGTTCAACCGCTGTGTGTAACTCGTTCAGATTTAAGATTTGAAACAAAAAATATTTTCATCCAATAATGACTGCAGGTAAACGAGTTTGGCAAGCCACATCCAAGAAAATATATCCAGCTTACTATTAGCTTCGTGATGAATGATGATGTTGATGAAGTTTAACACCTGGAGGTCTGTTGTGTATAAATGATCGTTTTGTTATTCTTTCTTTAATTCGCAAGAAAATTCTTGATAATTTGCATTCGGTACACTTAGGTATTAAAAGAGTGAAATCGTTGACCAAACAAGTATGTCGGTGGCTTGAAATCGATGCTGATATCCGTAGAACTGCTTCTTCGTGCCATGCCAGTCAACATAAATTATTCCGTCAGCCATCAAAATGGATTCCATGGCCATTGGCTTGCGTAGCCTAGCAACGTATTCATATAGATTATTGTGGACCATTCGTGAAGAAATACTATGCGTATTCAAAATGGCCAGAAGTATTCCTTAATACTAAACTCAATTCTGATTTCACAATACTTGCATTGCGAAAGGTTTTCAGCCGTGAAGGTGTACCTATAGCTGTTCTGAGTGATAATGAAAGCCATTTCTCTGCTTCACGTGTTACTCAGTGGCTACATTCACTTAGTTGCCGACATTTGTTTACTGCACCCAGACATCCACGGTCGAATGGTTTAGCCAGAAACTTTGTGGGTACGCTTAAACGTTTTTTTAACAATTTATTGCTTCATTATCGTAATAACAAACATCCAACCAACGGAAATATAACTATGTTATCGAAATCTCGATTACTGCTATTTAATTTGCTGGAACTTGGATCCGCTGAAGCATCATAATGCACCGATATAAGAGTTTTGAACTCTGTCATGTTTCTTGGAGACTTAACGTAGATCAGTGAAAGTATAAGATCGGAATCTGGTTTATATCCATTGCCACCAAAATATACCCAAGGCATTCAAAATTCAAAACAGGAAACCTAATCTTTTTTTGGATTAACAGCGAAATTTTAGAAGTGAATCTACGAAACAGTTCCAATAAACGTTCAGGTTAAAGGGGTCGCTTTAGCGAATGGCCAATAACATCACCCCGATATACTTCGACTTCAATCGAACTGCAAGCAATGCCATTTATGAATTATTGAAATATAACAGGAGAATTGCACAAACAAAATGTTGAAATATTGTAACAAAATCAGTTAAATTGTGTTTTTATGCTAGTTAATATCGAAGTCTGATCATTCAACGGTATTTGAAAGTAAGCATCTTTTAGATCAATCTTTGATCTCACGAGGTTAAAGTGTTGCGCATGGTTGTGTCAGTAATACACTTCTTAGTGCAAGACGATAATCAGCGCAAATCCCCGGGGTCTATGCATCAGACTTCAATATTTTACCAATAGTTGCATCCGATGAAGATGATTCAATATTTCAATGATAACTTCAGAACGTAGATAATATAAATAACTTTCAACAGGTTCAAAAAGTCCATACGAGATGAGATGGCGTTGAAGGAACACAGGATTTCCTTCTACTTTGAGTAAGATCGAAGGAATTCATATTTCACGATTTGTTTGAGAATCATTTTGCCATGAGATCAATGAACTCTGATATATCTTCAGACGATGTCAATAAAGAGAGTATAACTTGTATTGCGTTCAAGCCAAGAGCAGACTGGCCAGTTTTAATAACAATGATTCGACAGGCGGGAGTATTATTTTCATCTCGAATGGAAATCAAACACGATCTAATAATATAAGTAGAATGTTTACTAATGCCTTTTATTGTGGCTGAAAGGTTGGACTTTTACGTAATAAGAGCCTCAATGCTACCAGTATCCAGAATGAAATCTAATGTTGCACCACTAGAAACTAAAAAAAACAGTTTAACACATGTGGCTAGAATTGCAAGAGGTCACTGCCAGAAATAATGATTCGAATTCGTCATTGATATCGCTAACCTGAGAATTTCTGTACCAGATGTTTAAGCAATTCAACAAAATGATTGAACATTACCGGATTTTATGAACTTGTGACATTTTGCATTGCGAAATCCACAAGTATGACAAGTAAATGAATTTTGCCGCATGATGCACACTTACCAATTTTGTTTTAATTTGACTTACTGAACTGACTTGATGTGTGAATTGGTGCGCTGCAGTAGAATCATTCACTGTTTTACGTTTACAAGAATTAAACATGACATAAGTTTCCGCTGGTGTCAAACTATTCGTCGCAGTATGTGCATTTTGATATTAAATAAAGTGATCTCTAGTCTCTTTAAAAAGAGGTTTTGGCAGTTTCAAAAGCTCATTCGTTAGAACACTATTGTTAATTCCAATACTGTAGCGATCTTTTCAAGTGCATTTCCAACAGGCCACCGAAATAGTATTTTGAAGTCTGAGTTAATAAGTGGAAAATAATCACGGATTCTTTAATTAGGCAGTCATACCATTAAATGAAATTTCGTTCTTTCAGTTGCCTTAAAACAAACAAATTTCAATATGCTGCAATAAAAGCTGCTTCAAGAGAGAAATGGGAGGATCCTAATAAGTCATATTTTTATCAACGTATCCGCGCATTTTTCAATAGAATTCAGAAAACGAATAAATTTTTGTCATTTTTGGATTTGGGATGAGTTACCCACCAAATTTTGAATCGTTCAAAATAATTTTCGATATCCCGTGCATTGGCATTTATATCATCCTGTTCCAAATTTTAATTTACCACGAAATAGCTGCTCGCAAAGTAAATGTAGTATTCGATTAGTGGAATTGTGTCAAACCAACAGCAAACCCAGAATTGGCAATCAGAATGAACAACTCATCAGGTTGTATATTCGAATATCGCGCACTTAATTAGTAACGTCGAATTGTGAAATTTTACACGAATTAAACAGTCAGTTGTGGTCCATAATGCAATTACCACAGGAGGTTCTGCTTAACAAATCTTCTGAGCTTTTCCATGAAGTGTCATTACGGCTCGATAAAGTAAGAGCGACTGAATTACGTTATCATATTTATACAAGACCTTTGATTCAGTAAAAAAAGTACAATTTGCGCAGGCCAAGGTTATACGGAATCACAAGTGAAGTATATCGTTGGTTCCGAGAAAATTGGGGATACTAAGTCGCGTGCCTGAGTGCTTAGTGCTTGATCCATTATTCTATCTCATTTTTGTAAACTACCTGACCGCCTGTCCATGTTCATTTAGCTTCCTGTTTGTAGACAAAAATATGATTCTAAGATCTGAAACTATTCATACGCTGATTTCGGATTTTAAAAATCAAAGGGATGGCTCGAGAACAGGACATGTAATAGAACATGGAAGAGTACTACGTTTTGGCGACTGATTTGGTGATGCAAGAACTAGAATCTGTGAAGGAACAATCAAAATCGTTGCAGCTCAGTTGGTAAACGATCTCGGCATCACTGGTAAAGCAGACATTAAATGATATGCCCAGTGTACCGGAGAGGCAAACGAGGCTCACAGATAACTGTTTTAACTGCGTTCGGCATTTCGATGTACACAATGGTACTGGGGCCTCATTTTTATTACTGTGTTCGATCATGGACACAATAATTTGAAGAAGATTCAAATTTCCCGAATCTATTTCACTTCGTCAAATTTATATTTTACTCACTATTCAAGTACCAATCAATATGTAGTGAGTGCCGGTGGGTAGCTAAAAAAGCATTTTACGAGAATTCGAAAGATGCTTGTCCACAGCAATCCAGAAAATCTTCTAAGGTTAGTATGAATAGATCCTTTGCTGAAGTACTGCATGACAATACCACTATTACTCCCGCGTTACAAACGGTAAAATCTGAAAAAATACGGTGAGCAAACCAGGCGCCAATACTACCAGAAACAATGGGTCGACTTTTTAAAGCTTCTATGCAGCACGAATTAATTCCGAGTATTTGGAAGCTATCTGATGTGATCGCAATACGTAAAGGCGGCGGTCGATTCTTAGTTTGTAATTATTGACCTGTACGCCTTACTTGCATCCTTTGTAAAATCCTGGAGAGACTTATTAGGGATAAGATCTGTCGCCATCTAGTTGATTGCTCGTTGCTGAACTCTGCTCAGCATGGCTTTTTTAAATAAATGTCGTGCCTAACAACCCTCTTTTGTTTTCTCAATGAGGTCACCATGAAGCTCGATAAAGTCAAACAAGTTGAAGTTTTTTACTTGGACTTCGGTAAACCACAGATTGCTTGCAACCAAACTTGGTTATATGGGTATCAAGGAACTGGATAATGGGCTTCGTAAGCAACATATAATTTCGCGTCAGGATAGGCAGTATGTATTCCTTGAAAGTGAGAGTTGTTATTGGTATCCCATAGAGCTAACAACTCGGACCGCTATTTTTCATTATTTTCAACGATGCCTTAGCAGCTTTGCTTAAACGTCACTGTTATGTTTTAGCGGATGATGTCAACTTTATCGGATAACTATCTGTTGTTTAAACTCGTTAAGCAGCTGGATGTTGCTGTATCAGATGGCACAGCTAAGATGAATGAAGTGCCTAAAGTTCGTGACTGAGATTTCAGCGGACTTTAAATTGGCTTATCAATGTGCAGCTCATGCATAACGCGCTGGGAGCGAGCATTTTCGCCTTCTTTACGTTTTCTCCTGCAGGTCCCGGGAGGATTTCATATCATTATACAAAGCTGTCGTAAGATCACATCTGGAGTATTGCGTTTAGGCTTGGCCATTTTATTTCAAAAAAGATATTGCCAAACTTGAATTTGTTCAGCACCTAGTTACTCTGATGACTGAGTATCAATCGGGTATATTGTATGAATAACAATTGCTAAGCCTAGATCTTTTCTCATTGAAAAAGGTGGCTACGTGGGGACTCGATTGAAATCTACAAAATTAGTGCAGGTTTCAGTACCGTTCATCCATGTAAAATGTATGCTCTGGCGCCAGGTGTGGTTACTCGAGACCACCCATAAAAACTAGCCAAGTGAAATGTCAGGTATTATATTTGTAAGCACCTCCTCAGTGCCAGTGAATTACTGATAACTTGATTTTATTTCCCTCTCTCTGATAAAAAAATCCTTAAGAATTTTTGCTATTCTTTAAAATTGCTCTAAAATAGACTAACTATTTTGCTATATTGTTAAAAGCAAAACGTTCATTATATTTCGATATTTCCTGCTGTTTAATTACGCTTGTTATAAAATCAGCCTGCATGTTGCTGGTAGATTATTGTTACTCATATATCCCACTATTAGATATGAGTACAAATAATTATTGCCTGAACAGCAAATGCGGCAAAAAGTGGCCAAGGGAATTGAGTGCACGGATCGCAAGCGTTGAGCTGATCGTAGCTGCTCTGGAATGCATAAATCTCGCTATGGGATTTATGAAAAATGCTGCTGGTTTCAGTTGAGGTGCAGCGGCTGCCATAAGGCTGCCCTGACACCGATTCTATTAGTGAAAAACTACAATTTATTCAAATGTTGTTCCCACACAAACTCACGCATCTGTTGTGGGTGCAAATATGAGTCCGGAGACAATCGCAGCCAAGGCGAAAGATGACTAAGTCAACCAGTTACAGCGTCCTGCCAAGGTGGTCAATGCAGCTATAAATTCGAAAAAGCGTCAAATATGAGATCTGGAACAGTTTCAGCCAAGGGGAAAGTAGACCAAGTTAGCAAGTTATATCGTCCTCCAAGGCAAGTTATCTCTCTCAAGATGGTCAATGTAGCTAGAACGTACTAGTATGGAGAGCACTAAAAGACAGCATAAAATTGTTGATGGCTCCCCTGTATTGGATCAAATTATCCAGGAATTGAATGGTTTACGTAAGCAAATTGAGACACTGCATGGCAATTCCACGGATTCAAAATCTAAAACTTGAAATGTTATAGTTTTTAAACGAGCGGTACCCTTTATTAAAAAATCAAAGTCTCACAGAGATTTTGATCGTAGGTGTATCAGCGATCTTATCGGAAATGTCGGTCTGGAGCCTTCTGCTTCCACGGTGCGAGTCCACCTTGCAGGAATATGTGAGTTGGGTTACCGCTTATGTCCAATCCTCGTTGAATTCAAATACCAGGCGGATCGAGATGCATTTCTCGCTAAGGCTGAGCATATAGCCAAATCAATATAACTAACGTCAAGCCGGACAACCCTCTCTTCTGATTTAGGTAAAACCTTTTGGTTTCGAATATAAAAAACCTAGCAGTAGGCACATCTGCTATTCGTAAACCTGGCGTATCGCAAAACACTATTCAGTCACAGACGATCATACCAAACATCACACTGCCACGACTCTGGCTGTCCGGCCCAAAAGACGTTAATTAGCTTAGCGTCAATGACGATGAGAGCCCAGCGGGTGTTTCCAGTAGTTGTTCTTTTACGATGGACGCGGTCTCAATTGTTAGACAACGGTCCGTTACCTCAATGCAAGATGCTGCCGAAATTAGCGCTCCTGCTCTAAGTAGCACGTCAAACGAGGGCCGAGCAGGATTAGGTTTAGAAGCACGAATAACCAGCGTCCCAGTATTGTACGCTAATATATGCAACATAAGGAATAAGTGACCTGTACTTTCTCTCTGGGTGGCCGAGTTACACCTGGCTGTCTGCGCTTGTTTATGTGCCGATAAAGATCAGTAAAAAGTATCTCGTCATTAGATGCCATACATCTGGCGTTACACTCCTTCTGTATCATATTTTGCACAATATGGGCACAGGTATATCCCTATATAGTGAAAACGTCTCTCGTGTTACGAGTATTCTGACTTGCTACAAGACACCCCTCGAAATTGCTTGTGTCTTCGTCATACCCAGTGCAGTCAAACAGGAGATCACAAAGCTGATTAAAATGCTCTACGGTTTGTTCCACTCATCCATTCACTCTTGACATGATATTGTCGTTTCATCTAGAACCCGTTACGTATTTAAAATGCCTACCTCTTTTCGGCAAAACAGATCACGTAAGGATAAGTTTCGAAGCGGTACTGCATATTCACAAAACTCTCGCTCGTCCAGGACGCAATTTTCAGTTTGAAGACTGGGATTTACTCCTACATACATAAAAAACTTTCAATTAATTATCTAGCGATTCCAATGTAAGTGAAAACAGGGATAGATTTTGTAAGTTTCTAAAGGAGTAACAAGTTAATTTTTCGGCTGAAATAAGTGCTATCAAGTAGAAAACCTGATGTTTTCCTGCAAATTTACAAGTCATTATTTCATCTCAGTATTTTTCTTGTATAATACCAGATTACTTACTGATACTCTGGAAGCCATTTGTTCAAACTTTTTACCTTTATTTTTTGAACGGTAAATTACGCTGTAGAAATGACGTTGAAAACGCATTCGGGATTGTACATAATACAATTTGATTGTACAAACATTTTGGCAATTATTCATCTTGCTCAGCGAGCAAGCCCGAAGTCTCTGGATTCTTTCTCCATTGGGCACAGTCGTTTAAAAGGTGGATAAATTGAAACTTTTATGATCTTGAAGGGTTTTATTTGTGTTATAATGAACGACTTCTTTACCATATGTCCAGAGCTGAGCACCGGGCCATTCACATCAACTTGTTAAAAAGCGATGCCGGCTAGATATCTGGAAGCACTTTCGGCCCTAAAGTGGTAAATTTATGAAACAGCCTTCCAGAAGAACTTATATCATGCAGTTCTGTCAGGAGTTTCAAGCAGTGTTTGGACCGCAGCTGGGTAAGTTATTTCTAGAATACTCTTCCCAATTCCAATACAAGGCTTAATAAGCGTTATCCCGTGAAGAAAGTAAATGCAAGAGTTTTTTGCATTTTATACACGATTCTATTTCAGATGATCTCTCACCGTGCTGGTAAAGAAAACTGCTTTTTCGAATTTCTGCATCCGTTATAATGCGGTACTCCCTAAAAACAATTCGGTTAATTTTACGGCGTCGTGATCATCAAGGATTTCAAACGGACAATGATAATAACCTTCTGGCTATAATGAGTGATTCTCTGCAGCTTTCTAGCGAAATAAATTCTGGATTCGTGATTGGCTCGTTTGCAACTTACTGTCCTCTGCAACCTGTAGTATATTGACCAATACAATAACGTCCCAAGAATGAAGGAGAAAACTCCCCGGGGAATGAAGATTCATCGCGGTCGCCAAAACATATACGAAGTACAGCGGAGCAATCACGGCACACGAGTGAACGGAGACTATATCAAGGTCAATTATTGTTAGGTACAGTGAAAGAAAGTTGTTACACACACCCCACCAAGATGTCTGGTCCGAGGACACTTGTGTTGAGGAATTGACATTTGAACTTGCCAAGCGGTTTCAGGTCGTTCCAGGCTGAAACACAGTATCTAAGCAACCAGTCACTTCGAAATCAGTCAGGGCCCTCCGTCTGCATGGATGGATTTTCGGTGGTGACCAGGGTTGGGTACACTAACATTCGATCAGAACTAAGCCGAGTGACGTCTCACATATGATGAACGTGCAGCCAAAGCCGCCTCGCATTAAGTGAGCGCGCTGCTTGAGGGAATCGCCCGTCTGGTATGGTCTTAGTACCCAGTAGGAGAAGATGTAGGCACATCCATGTGCTTGAAAACGAAAAACCCGATGTTTCTAAAATATAGTCCCTGCTGAAAAGTTCCTGCATCTTTAGGGTTCATGGCAAACGGCATCGCCTGGAGAAAGCTGAGTGGCGTGTGAAGTGGGGCTCGTAAGAAACATGTCTGATAGATTTGGTGCCGGACGGTGAATACTGATGGCTGGGAGTACCGAGTTGGTTGGCGACAAGCGTCTGTGATTCGTGGGTGGCTTGTGCCACGGTTTTAACAGTGGGGGGTGCAGGTTTACTTGAGGAGTGAAAAAAAGAAAAAAAACTGCTTGGTGCTTGGTTTTAAATCAACGGCCGAGTTATAGTGATGAGGTACAAATACATGTACCAAGCGATAATAAAGTGTTAAATACCTGCTACATAATCAGCAAATGTGCCGTTTCGCGAGCCCACTCGCTGTGGTGATGGTGGATTATGAGTAAATACTTGATGTACAAGTGATTATTATCCAAAATGGCCGAGTTGCCATTACAGTGTCATGCTGAACGTATCCATACAAAGCTAACACAAATGCCAGGATAGGAAAGATTGTGTATTGTATGAATAATGCGCCGTCTAAATGCAGTCGGAGGGCGATTTGCGAAAAGACGCAAAGTATATCGGCCAAACCATCGGGCTTGGGGTGTGGTGTGATATCAAGACAATAAGAGTCCCCGAGCTGTGCGAAGAGTAGCAGTTCCAACACACTCGTTTTAAATAGTGAGTCAGTGATAGGAATTGGGGCACCTGAGATCTATCGTATGTCAGTCGTGAACTGGCTGACAAAATCCTGGTGCGTATTCTCTCTAGGAGAGTAGCTACCCGCAGATCTGTTCACTGATTACCGAGGGCCTTATAAACAGTAAACGCGGTAAACTGTCTGCCCTGCAGTATTTGTACTAACCTGACTTGTGAATCGATCAACAAGTTTAGTTATGTGACGGATGTGACGTTCTGACGCAAAACGTGCGATGAAACAAGGTAAAAATGTTACCCCAAAGTAACGCTGACAGAAAAAATATGACGTACAGGAATAAATCACGAAGGGTGCCTCGATATTGGGCTCAAAAATTGTAGTATACGAAGGATTTGTGCATCTCGTCGGGCTCACTAATTTATAGTAGACTGACCACAACAATATCGTCCACAAAAATGTAGGAGGAAACGCACACAAAGCTTCAGCGGAGCAATCACGGAACACGAGTGAAAGGAAATTATATCAGCGTCAATTGTTGTTAGGTACAGTAAAACAAGGTTGTCACAAACCTGAACTAAACTAAAAAACTTTTCTTCAAAATGAGGTTGTTTGTTCCACTTCGGTACGATGTTTTCAGCAGGGACTCGACTAAGTGTACCCCTTTGATTTATTGATTTGTTTCAACATGATCCAAGCAAAGTGCCGTACAGAGACTGCCCGTGGGATGAGATAATACCAAGTTGCCCAGGCCTAGACAGATATGACAAAAGAAATAGAAAGAATAATTGAATAATTGGTATTTGTATAATTAAATAGTTGGTATAATCCTAATGTTGGAGCGCAGTAATGTCTCCCCTCACCGATTGGTGAGAGGAGATTTATGTTGCGTTCAAGATTAATCTGATACCAGAAAAAAATTCTTGAATACATTTTTCGAAGTAGTGGACGCTCTTTTGTAGTATATCACCAATAAAAATCTGGACGCTCGATCGGTGATTCGGCCACAAATCGTCTTGTGCAAACCGAACTGGAAGTTGGTGTGCCTTGACTGGTTGTGGTCAAGCGGTCGGTGTCATTTTTATCGACAAAGGTAAGCCGTTCGGCCCCGTGCCCCACCGGCGATTGCTCCTCAAGCTGGAGAGTCTAGGTATTCAAGGATGTTTTCTTAACTTGATCGAAGCATTCATCTCAGGGCGGTCAAACCGTGTGGAATAGAGTATTTTCTTCAGAGATGATAGCAATCTCCGGAGTGCCGGAGATATCTGTCCTTGGTCCATTGTTATTCGAAAGTTTCGTGAATGACATTCCGGACGCGGTAGCCATTGATTGTCCTGAACTGTGGGCCTCTGTCATTTCCAGCGATGGTCATAAGCAACTGAAACAAGCAGTCGATGACTCAGTCAGATGGATACATCGCTGGTCCCTGCCTATAAATGAGGACAAGACAGTGGTCATGCGCATATACTCCGATGACACTGCTGGTGAATACTTTCTGGGAAGTAAGTCATTTAGAGCGGTGACGGTCGAAAAAGACGTAGGGATTCTGATAATGGATTCCTTGAAGTCAAAGGCTGACAGTTGTCGGAGAATAGACAGTGCTACCAGGATGCTCTGTGCGATTCGGCGTTCATTTGCGGCCATTACTCCACAAATGTTCCAGGCACTTTTCTCTGCGTATGTGGTCCTCTGTTAGAATAGGGGCTACCTGTTGCATTTCCTCAGTCTTAAGGCGAATGCGTCTCCTTGGAGATTACAAAGGAGGGGGAGTGAGATGGTTCATGGAATGCGACAACTCGCGCATGAGGATAAAAGGAGCTTACTGAAACTTTACTTTCTAGAAATTTAAACGGGAAGATTTGACCTGCTCCTGACACGCCATATTCTTCTCGGTCAATATGGAGACGAGTTTCTCCGGTACTTTCGATTGGTAGGTGAGTCGAGGACTCGTGGACATGACCTTAAGTTTTAGAAGCCTAGAAGGCTAAAGCTGAGTAATGTGAGAACGCTATCCATGCACATGGTGAACACTTGGAACTCTCTACCGAAAGGACTCCTGTCTCTACCACCAGAACCGCTATACAAAAGCGCGTTGAATCCGCATTTATTGAGACAAATGGACCCGATCCTCTAAGTGATATTGTAATGGATAGCGAGGAATGTTTTCTGAAGCTGCGTGTTTTTAAGTTATATCCACATACAATCTTGACCCCGGTACACCCACAGAAGTTCAAAAACCGTGCATGGACAAAGAGTGTACTGTAATTAATTAAAGTGAGTTTAACAACGAGAATTTTCGAATAACAGTATTTTTGATTACTATCGGTTGAATATTATTTATTATCATTTGAACAGTCACCACAATATAGTGGTGTTCCTCTACTCTCAGGGCTTGCCTTGTCATCAGTGTACACGTAAACGGAAGATAAACCGAGGAAAACTTGGTCTCTGGAAGGTCTGTGGAGAATTGCGTGGACCAAATGACATCCTGAGAAATTTGAACAGACTAAATGGAGTGGTGATGGCAGTTTTGGGAATATGTTCGTCAGCTACGGGGATTTAATGATATGCGCGCACTAAATCCAACATCGAGAACACAGATTTTCCGTGAAGGGATAGTGCAAAGTCATGTAAGTGTGGAATAGGATATCGATCTGGGATCGCTACACGATTTAATGAACAATAATCGCCACATCGACGCCAGGCGTCCGGTTTGTTCTTCTTGACCATATGGAGCGGTGTGGCCCAGAGTAAATTTGATGGTCGGATTATTCCGAGTTTCATCATATGAACGAATTCTTGTTTGGCAACTTAAAGTCTGCTTGGTGCCAGTCTGCGAGTTCTACTGAAAACCGGGGGTCCACGGGTTAAAATATGGTGTTTGATGTCATGCTTTTTAGGGATGTCGTGTGTACGGGGTTTGAAGATATCCGAAAATTCCCTCATGAGCGAAACGTAATTCGGAGCAATAACTGGAATCAGGACTCGAATAATTTTTATGGGTGAATTACACAAATGGCCGATGACGTTATTCTTTGTGACATTGCCAATGAGTTTTCGTGTACTCATGTTGACTGAAAGAATAAAGTGTGAGAGAAAATCGG
Organism: Atriophallophorus winterbourni; assembly: GCA_013407085.1. NCBI lineage: Eukaryota > Metazoa > Platyhelminthes > Trematoda > Plagiorchiida > Microphallidae > Atriophallophorus > Atriophallophorus winterbourni. The sequence continues at coordinate 72,167 of JACCGJ010011223.1, read as the reverse complement.
CTCCCAGGATAGGGATTTTGACATCGGCAACAGTGAAAATCCATCAACAGTTTCGTCGCAGGCCGAGGTCGATGGAGAGTGATCGTTGACCGTTTGTGGAAAAGTCAATAAATAATGGTTTTTGAGTTATGAGTTTGTGGGTGGGACGACGCTCAGTTAGGCTCCCGTGTCGATCAGAAAACGCATCTTTGTTGAACCATCAGTTACGTAGAAAAAGCGACTGGAGTTATTGCCAGACAGAGCTGCCGCTTCTACTGCCTGGCTTCGCGGTTTTCCTGCTTGTGGTGTTGTGATTTGAAGCTGCATGGGGACGTGCAATGAATGGCTTTTGCCCCGAAACGGCTATGATATTAGCATACCCCTGATGTTCGTGTTGGGCTGTGTGATTCAGTGTTCGAAATGTATTTCTTCCCACGGAGAGAACGACTTCGACTTCTGTTTATTGGTTGGGCTGACTGTGTAGATCAATGAGTTGAAAGGGATTTCATAGACTTAATCTTCAACTTGAGCGAGCTTGTATAGGTTACTTTCGTTTATAATGCTAACCAGAAGTTTGCGCAAATCGTTCGACAAACCCTGGATCCAGATATGTCGTATTACTCGTTTGTCAACCTTCTGGTGCCCTGTAACTGTAACAAATGGCGTAAGTGTTGTGAAGGTGTTCGATCTCCTAGCTCAGAGATGGATAATTGTTTTCGCAAGTTTCGCTCATCGGTGGAACCAATTCGAGAAATAATCGCAGATTTGAGCTTATCGTACGGATCTACGGCAGGTTGATCATAAATTTAATCAGCAACTTATCTGGCGATGGAGGATGTAATCATTTCAACAACGCGTTTGTAGCATGTGTTGTTGTGTTCGAACCCGGTATGACTCGAATAGTGCTTCGATTTGTGCAAACCATAGACGTGGGTCTGTCGCGTCGAAGACGGGTAATGTGAATTGATTGATAAAATCATATTCCTTCTTGTCTTCGTTATTTGTATTATGGTTCGTGGCGCGAAGCGAATTGAATGCGTGTTAAGGCTGACCAATTTGTATTTCATAACGAGGAATGGTTTATGGAGCTGCGTGTATTCAAGTTATATCCACATACAATTTTGACCCTGGTACAGCCACAGAAGAGCGGAAACCGTGCGTGGACAAAGAATGTACTGTATTTAATTAATGTGAGTTCAACAACGATAATTTTCGAACAAACGTATTATTGATTACTATTGATAGAATATTATTGATTGTTATTTGAACAGTCACCACAATATATTGGTTTTCCTCTACTCTCAGGGCTTGTCAGCAGAAGTCACTTATGTTTGTTGCTGTGATGAAGCCCTAACAGGATTTTATCCCTTCTGCTTTTGATTCAGAAGAAGAAGAACTGGACTAAAGTACCGACACCTCGTATGCCATCCAGGTTAGACCGCGCGATACGAATTTACCTTGCTCGATTTCTGATAAAGATTTGTTTCGCAATTTATTTTGCAATTAATCTGATTCATCTTCCGGTCAGATTGTTGTTACGCAGTTACGTATTTGTCTTTCATAACTGAATACAACTACAATATTTCGCCTACATAATTGGCCGCGTTGATACGATCATTAAAAGAAATAACTGTGCAAAATTTACCCAGGATGTTAATGATGACGATCCTGCCATCCACTGTGATCGCTGTGATACTTTGCAGCACCTGCGATGCACAAAATCTCTAAGTCCTTCTACGATTCTCTGGAAGGGAAAAATGGAGATATTTTCTTCTGCGTTGCTTGTAGAGCACGGCATCCAAGGGACAAAGTTGCCGATAAACGCAGTAGAAAAACACCCAATTCCTTCTTTCACGATGAATCATCGAACCTGAAACCAGCTAAGGATCCCATAAGAAAACTACATAGGTGGAGGTAACAGGTAACGCTTCCATTTCATGATTTACGGACCCTTATGGTGCTATTGTCACCAGACTGCTAAGCATCGAGTCTCTACTGGAATTGGACTCCTCACCTGCTTGCACAAGTCCTGAGGATGGCCTGGTATTGCGAATTGTGACTCGATCAATAAAATCACGCACTACTTCACACATGAAGCCACAACCAAACAACGCTTGGAAACTGCCTGCAGTTCCAAGAGCCAATCACAAGAACACACCAACCATGAACTTTTTATGTACAAATGTGCCGAAAGATGTACCTCCATGCTTTCAAGCACGCAGGCAAGATGATGTGCAACAATGGCGAGCTCTCTGTGAAAAACTGAAACATGATGTAGACACGGTTTCTTTAGTACGTCTTTCCAGACGCCCAAACTCGTCTCACGCGGATGCCTCACGTCTACTCCGTATCACTCTTGACTCTCGGAGAAGGTTAAAGAAGTCTTGTTCTCGGCCTACGTTCTGTGAAAAACAAATTTGCTTGTTCGTATTTTTCCAGACGTTCCTTGGCCTGAGAGGCAGATGCAAATCAAGAAGGCTACGATTGGAAATTGGCAAACGATAAATGCAGCAATTTTGTCAACGGTGTACCTGATCTTGAAGATGATGATTTAGCTAAAAAACATTCTGCACGACTGCTCTCAATGGGGCTACATTCAAGAACTCAGCAAAATTCACAGAACTTAGACAACTGCCGTGAAACGCCATCCCACGTCCTTCAGCTACAAGGTTAATGCCCCCCGTATTCTGAAAATTACCTCCTAATCAGAAGATATGGTTTATACTGCTTTGCGCTTGTGGCATAATAACAAACGCTTCGCACATACAGAGGTCCGTCTTCGCTTCACAGTTGACAAACCAAGACCTCGTCCGCAATCATCAGTCACACCCTGCACAAATCAATCTGCTGACGAAATTCACACGACCGCTTCAAAAAAACTCCCCACAGCCTGTTTCAGTGAGATCGGCGGAATAACTGCACACCCTATCACCACACTGCATACTCTACAATCGCGCATCCTTTCATGTTGTTACACAAATGCTGCTGGTTTCCTGAAAAAACTTCTGGAACTCTGCTACCGCCATTCCCTGTGCTCAATGGACCTAATGGCCGATTCCTAGACGTGGTTATCGAGCGCAGTTGATGATGCAGAACTCATCCTTCCAAATATGTCATTACTTCGTTATTACCGTACAACAAGAAGAGGTGGAGTGCCGTTCTATCATCACGAATCGCTTCGCTGCGAACCATTATCTGACCCTGCGTTGGTTGACTCTGATGTTCTTTGATGCCAAATCTCCCCCAAGCAAGACAGTCTTCTCCTGATTTCATTTGTTTATAAATCTTCCAATAATACCCCACTGCTCGATTCCTTCATTCTGTCATCACTTCGACATGATTTAACTAAAAGATTATCCCACATACTGATAATGGGCGACATTAACTGTCCCAGCCTTTATGATGAACATGCCTCCCACCCAGTTGCCACTGCGTTGTCCAAAATATTGGCAACCTATCCATTATACAATCATATTAACGAAGCTACTCCGTTGAGAGACACAAATACACCATCTCTTCTTGATCTCATCATCACCAACGAAGAGTTAATGATTGAAAATCTTTCCTCTAACCCTCCGTTGGGCCACAGCGATCATGTTGTCTTGACATTCACCTTTGTCTCTTTCATGGGTTACTTAAACTAATGTCGACCTAAGAGCCGCTGGATTAACGATCAAAGCCTGTTCCACCGACTCGTCACAGCCAATCCACGTGATTTCTTAATGCTCGACCAGATCGATTTGACATGGGCCACGTTTTTAACGCAGTTGCACACGCTGCTACGTCTTGCGAGTCACGAAAAGCCCCTCCTTCGAAATAAACCAAGATTATTCATTCGCAGCCGAACACGAAAGCCATAGCACAGTGAAACTTGGTATGGTGGTGTGACCGGACAGGACGAAAACGAACTGACTGGAAAATTTATAAGTCATTTCAAAATCACTACACATATCTCGGCCGCCAAGACAAACGTCAGTATGAAGTGCACATATGTAAACAGTTTTTAAACAACTATCCCGTTTCTACCTAACAGTGCTTACGCGTGCAACATTTCTTTCAATCCTGAATAACGCAACAACTCGGATACCATCAGAAAGATCTCGCTATTTGGTATTCACTGACAGTTATTCCAACACTTTCGGATCAAATCTCACAGAACAACCTTTACGTGAAAGTGTACGCCATTTTACAGTCCGTTAGATTGCACTGCATCGCATCCACTCATTTTTGCACTCCGCCGAGAGACACCGATCGATAATCGACCGCTTCGCCCAGTGTATCGACTTGATCCCGAAATTGTAACAATGACCGACAACGTGACCTCAAACGGACCTGACGTGACCTTAAATGGACCTGACGACGAGGCTTGTAAAAAGTGCAAACTTTGTCAAAAGTTGGTAAGTCCCAAATCGCGTCAAGTTAAATGTTACTCGTTTTCAATTGCTATTCATGCGATCTATGAAAAGTATTTATCACCTGAATCTGTGACTCTAATTAATAATAAAAAAGTTACTAGGCATCCGCTATATATGTAATCCATGCAGATTGAACAGTGCTCAATAAAAAAATCACCCTTGAAGTCGTTTGTTTCATTTTTTCAATAACACACATCTGCGAGGTTGCCAATCGAAACTTTACCAACAGCATAGCAGGTTGAACTGCCGCAAATATGCATTTTCCGTTCGCAATGTGCAATTGTGGAACAGTTTACCTACTCATGTGGTACAATCTGGAACCGTTCAAGTTTTCAAGAAATCACTAGATATCTACATGGACAAGTATTTTTTCATGTTTGACAATAATTTAACAATATTTTGATATTTTTTACCATCCGACCCGATGTACATTTTTGTGGGCCTTGTAAAGCAAAGCTTTTTACCTGCATATAGTCTATGAATAAATATATGAATAATCAAAACGTTTATTCCAATTTGTGAATCAGAACCGTTTTGTCGAAGTTGGAATTCCATCCCTAGTCAACGCAAATGGTCTCACCTCCACAGTCTCGGAAGCTGCAAACCTGTTGTCTGAACACTACGCCCCATTTTTCAGCCATATTTATCATACAAACTCCTCCCATTTTCCTTTTTTTCACACGACGTACAGGAAATGCCGGAAATAATGTTTACTCCTGATGCGGTCCACAAGAAGATTTCATGTCTACGGCAATACTCTTCACTAGGACTCGACGGCACACTAAGATCCTGAAAGTAGCCGCATTGCACATAGCTGATCTACTTGCCACGTATTTCAACGTTGTATGGACTCCGCAACCGTTCCCCATGCTTGAAAAGAAGTTGTTATCACGTCTATTTTTAAAGGCGGTATCCGGTCAGAATCCGCATATTACCGCCAGATTGTCCTGTTGTCAGTCATTTCTTAAGTCATGGAGAGCAAAATCTCTGACCACCTCGTTTCAAATCTTGAAACAAATCGACTTTCAATCACACAACAACAAGGCTTTTGCGCCAACCGTTCATGCACTTCCAACTTGCTTCTCGCACGGGATGACCGGACAAAATCCGTCGACGAAGGCATTGGTCTCGATGCAATATTTCTGGATTTATCTAAGGCATTCGACCGCGTCGACCACGGTATTCTTTTACTTAAACTTGCTTCCTGCGGCGTTGGGTAATCCTTACTGTCCTGGATGAAGAACATTCTTCGCCTCCGCTCCCTCTGTGTTCGTGTGCGTGACTGCAAATCTGCCCGCTTCGCAATCAAGTGCGGTCTGCACAAATCTCCGTTTTGGACCCCGACTCTTCATCATTTTAATCAATAATATTGTCCAGAACATTGAATCACTGTTCCTCCGATTTACGGAAGATGTCAAAATCTGGCGCATACTTAAATTGTCAAGGGATTCAGATGTCCTACAAGATGACTTATACAGTTGGTTTTTAAGGAATCATCTCCCATTTAACACATTCAAGTGTAGCGTTCTCTCAATCCGACACTCATTTCCGTTTCCTTACAGTTTGGTCACAGAAGTACTTTAGAGCGTCCGACAAAAAGATCTCAGTATCATTATCCAGCACGATCTCAGTTGCACCACGCAATGCGAACGAGCCGCAGCAGTAGCAAATCGCAACATTGGCTTACTTCGCCGCGCTTTAGGCAGGTTTGACCAGTCTCTCTTCCCGAAACTGGTGAATGTCTACGTCCGTCCACACTTGGAGTATGCAGTACAGGCTTGTCAGCCTTGGCTACGCAAAGGCGTGTCCCTTCTCGAAAAAGCCCAGCGACGTGCGGCAAAGCTTGTCTGTGGTATGCACAACATGTCTTACGAGGAAAGGTTACGCAGTTTAGATATATTCTCCGTTACCTACCGTCTCCAACGCAGTGACATGTTACTTACCCACCATATCTTGACTGACCCCTCCCATCCGCGCAACTCCCTATTCGTTTCCTCTCCGAGCACTAACCTCCGAGTACATGAGGTCAAACTGTTACATCAACAGAGCCGGCTTGTATGTCGACATAGCTTTTTCTATGTGAGAGTTTGCAGTTTGCACACTTTTAAAGCCACTTTCTTCGGTTTCCCCAAAGGTTTCCTCGATTCTCACCTACACGAAACCCCCCGCTTTCAAGACAAAAGTACCGCGCGAACACTATTTTTATTTTTTACAACCTCTACCGCATTTTTCTCAAACTCACTATCTCGTGGCAACAGTAAGTTCTCTTTCTGTGCCATTTGCATTTTCATCACAACCTCGCTAACTCTTTACCAGTTTATTGCTTTTCCAGTCCCAGTATCGAAAGTCCGTATACACGCAGTTTCAACTGACCCTGTTCCGGAGGATGTAGTGGGTCCCGGGTTGACGCCCTGTAGTCGATCCTAAGAAAAATAGTCTAGAAATAAACACAATAAGGCAAAAATGGAAAGAACTCATTAAAAGACCAATGGAGCAAACGTTCATTGAAAGATCCGTAATGTCCAACGATAGCAATGTAATCCACACAGGAAAATCCAAGAAATGGAATCCAAGGTGCAGAAAGCGCTAGAATGTTTAAGAATCCGTTAAGCACAGTTCCAGCACAGAGCGGCGCACACACACTTCGCAACCACGGAAGAAGACAAAATCCGAGTTCGAAATTGTATTAACCGCCATAAAGTATATTGTACAAGAATTAATACGAAAAAACTGTACACGGCCAAAAAAGGGATAACCATACAAGGCCAAAAGGTGTATGTAGAAAATACTAAGATATTAAGAGAAAGTAAGTCACTACAATATTCCCCCACCAGAGCGTTAGTTAGGCTTGAATGGAGGGCAAATTACGCTCGAAATGTTCATGAGGTCACGTAGTCAGCATGGCGTTTGGGCCAATGCACATATCTACCGGTTCGAGTTTGAACAGGGGTTGGAGGGACCGCGGGATTGGGATGAACATGGGTGGAGGTAGGCACATGAGGATTATCAGGCGGTTATGAGTGATGGGTAGTGATGCTTGGTGGAGATTGCGACTCAAGCTCGACAAAAGCGGGTTTTAGGCGGTAAATAGAAACTGTATCTTGTCGACCATTCATATCCAAAACGAAGTACTTGGGTTTACGCTAAATAACTCTGTGTGGTCCACGATGGGATTGCAGAAGTGGGTTACAAACAAGGTCACGTCGCACAAAAACAAAATCACACGTACCAAGATGGGGTGATTTCTGTTGATGGATATTGCGCTGACGAGAAGGCGTAAAATTTAACTTGGACATGAACGATCGCAAGCGAGAAATGTAATCTGACTCCGGAGGTGACGACTGACAAGGCACAACGAGTTCACCGGGAAGACATGGATGGTACCGAAAACTAACTCCGCGGCCGAGTACTGCATGTCTTCTTTCATAGCAAAACGTATTCCAAGAAGAACAATTGTTAAATTTTCAGTCTAGTTGTTAGGATCAGACTGACAAGCTTAAGAGGCTTTGAGCTGACGGTGGGAGCGTTTAAGCAATCCCTTCGAATTAGGGTGGTGTGCGTTGGTTCGGATGTGCTTACAGCCAAAGAGTTGCGTCAAATCTCGGAACAAGGTCGATTGAAACTGAGCGCCGCGGTCGCTTACGCCGAATTCCTTGACGAGGAGGTACCCCTGGTACGGGTAGTCACGGACTACAAGGCTTTTCGAGAAATTGTCACTGCTAACAATTTCAACTTCATGTTGAATGGCAATCCTGAGCTCACCTGGTCCAGATTTGTCTCACAGTGGCACTGTCTACTGCAACAATCATCGACTTCCAAAACAGAAAAACGACGTATCCTACGTACTTTCATTCGTAGTAGAACTCGTAAGTGGATCTGCTGCAGAAACGTTGCTTGGCGCATGTTCTGATCGGAAGAGTGTGTGCGAAATTGGGAAGCATATCGACAATTACGCAACCACTGTACGTCTCTAGTGCGTCAAGATAAGCTGGATTACCATAACAAGTTAACTGCATGGTTTCTAAACAACCGATAACTGCTATACCGTCATATATATGACAAAAGAAAAGTGAAAACTGGTACCCCCACTAAAATTCAAAGGCGGCTCCACATCGATTTCTATGGGAGCCGCAAATACCGTGAAGGATCACTACATGCCGGTATTCCAGAATTGCCAACCATCTTCGTTGAATACCACCCCACTCCTACCTAGACTCTCTACTATTCTGTTCACCGCTGAACGTGTATATAAAAAGATCATGCAGCTCGTGAAAATTCATCACCTGGAGTAGACCGGATTAAACCGAAAGCATTGCGTGCGGTTGCTGTGCAACTTTGTGAACCACTATCCATGTACTTCCAACGTCTGTTTAATACCGACATGTTCCCGATATATAAAGGTGGAAACCGCAGTGATCCTGCGAATTACCGCCCAGTCACTCTGCTCCCTGTGGTTTCCAAAGTGATGGAATCTATTGTATCCGATGATCTGATGGCATTTATGTAGAACACGAATGCTGTCGCCGTCAAACGACATGGGTTTCGCCGCGGACACCCTGTACAACGAACTTGCTTCTGGCGCGGGACAGCTGGACCAAGGCTGTCGATGCAGGCCATGGTGTCGACATTATATACTTGGATTTCTGCACAGCTTTTGACCGTGTTAACCATGCTATTTTACTGCAAAAGCTTGGCCTACTTGGAATTGCTAACCCACTTTTGTCCTAGATAGCCGAATTCATTCGCTCCAGGACACTCCACGTTCGCGTCAGACAATCGCTCTCTAATTATTTTTCAATACAATGCGGATTAACCCAAGGCTCTGTACTCGGTCCGCGTCTGTTCTTGATGTTCATCAACGACATTGGAGCATGTGTGAAACTACCGTTTCTGATGTTCGTAGATGATATTAGGCTACTGCGCATCCTCTCTTCCTCGAATGATTGTGATGAACTGCAAGCCGATCTTACTTCACTCAATAACTGGGCAACGTCGAACCGGCTCCCTTTCAACCCACAAAAATACCGATTTCTCCGCATTCGTCACTCTGGCGAACCTAGTTAAAAGCTGGGGGACACCAAACTTTCGGTGAGTATGCTAAAAAAAGACCTCGGCGTATTTGTTCAAAGTGATCTTGGGTGCTCAGCCCAATGTTCTCTCGCATCATCAGTCGCCAATCGCAACGTAGGGCTCCTCAAAAGGGTATTCGGTTCTTTTGACCGCCGCCTCTTTTCCTCGCTCCTACACGCGTACATCAGACCCCACCTGGAATATGCGTTATCCGTTTGGTATCCATGGCTAAAGAGTGACCATCACGTCCTAGAGCAGGCTCAACGGAGGTTCACAAAGCTCGTCAATGGACTCAGTTTAGTGAACTACGAAGACCGCCTCCAGCAACTCAACGTGTTTCCGATCAGTTAACGTTACTGGTTTTCCAGATCCTTGAGAAAAACAAACATCCGTGCCATGGACTGCTTTGATGGCACCCAGTTCCGGAACACGGGGACATGTTTTCAAGACAAAATTTGAAATTTGAAGGTCATCGTGGACGTTTGCTCCTCACGATATTTTGATATTGTTTTGGATATCCAATCTATTTCAAGATTATCACAAGAACTTTTATTCTATTTTCAACGGATTTGAACATGGTTATGACTCGTAAATCTGCAAAAGGAGATCATGCATCACCGACTGCAAGGAAGCCTCAAGAGGATGGGGGCTCCGCTGCTCACTCTGGGGATTCTTGTCTGGTTCGTTTGAAACAGGTCGCCAATAACGCTGAAGCTGTTCAATGTGAAATTTGTTTAATGTGGATACATATTCGATGTGGTGGATTGAAGCCGGAGATGTATCATTGGCTTCAGAAGAATTCATGCGATATCATTCGCACCATATGTAAGATATGCCTTCCACCGACTGGTTTCAAGCTCGCAAGTATTCAGCTTCAAGTTGACACGGCTTCTGCTAAGACCTCTGAAGGTATTGATGGGAGTATTGCAAATAGTGGCTCATCCTCGAAGAAGGATAACCACCACACATCTTGTGTACAGCAAGTTTGCGTGCACTCTGAAGATGTACGCACCTTCGCGGAAGTGGCTTCCTCGTCTTTACTCGGTTTCAAAGACGGAATTAGTTTTGCCGGTGAAACGAACGTTCTTGAGGTTATAGAGGTCTAGGAAACATCAAAGCTAGATAAAACTATAAAGAAGAAACATCAGAGCTTTACGACTGTTGAGAGTAGACAATCTTCCGTCGTTCTTCACAATGCACCGGAGCAGACAGGTGCTTTGGCGATAGACAGGGTTAAACAGGAACGCGAGTTCTTCAATTCTGCTCTTGTCCCCCTTTTCGACGAAGGTGAAAAGGGTGTAACGGTACGCACAGCGTCTCGTCTGGGCCGCAGGGCCGCGCCAGGAGATCGCCCAAGACCGTTAAAGATTGTGTTAGACTTTGTTGAGCAAGTGACCTTACTGCTAGAGAGATGTTAAAGGTTAGAGGGTAGTGAATTTCAAATCCTGCGTGAGCTTTCTCCGGAAGATCGTGTGAAGATGCGAAAAGCTACTCAGGAAATTAGCGAGCACAGAGCCGCAAGTGAAACTAACTTGCGCATTGTGGATTTTCGGGTTGTGAGAATGAGGCCAAAAGTTTGTTGGCAACCTCTGACGATATGCATTCGGAGGGATCTTGATCTTTAAAAGTGATATATTTCATTACGAGGAGCTTGAGAAACAAACTGGATGAACTCTTCGATCAGATTGGACGGGACCCTCCAGCGATCATTGCGGTGACGAAAACCTGGCTCTCACCTGAGCAGGATGATCCCGAGCTGGCCCTACTTGGATATAGACTATTTCGCTCGGATCGAACAGCCGCTAAAATTGGTGGTGGGGTTGCCTTATATTTCCAACAGTGTTGGCTCGCTTCCAGCAGACTGCCGGTATGGCTTAAAGTATATGGTGCCGTATAAGGACTGCAGCTTCATTTGCCACGATAGGTGTCATTTATCGTTCTCCCAATACTCAGGCAGATACTCTGATATCACAGATATGCCAGTATGGTAGATCCTCGAACTGCTTGATTATGGGGTATTTAAATGCTCCTAGTATTGATTGGACTTCGCTAGATGAAGGTTCTAGGTCATTCGAGCGGGACTTATTGGACGCTGTGGTTGATGTAGGCCTCGTGCAGCACGTTTCCCATCCGACCAGAGTAGGCCCTACTGGTGACACAATCGGACATTGTAACGTTTCTATCAAGCATCAGGATACAATATACGACAATTTCAAAGTGTCGGTCGTACCTGTTTTATGCGCCGATGTGCTTCTCGGCCATGATTTTTCACGTTTACACGAAAAAGTTGTTGTTCCTTTTGGGGGTGCCAAACCACCACGGGACATATGTGGACTTGCTATTGCTCGTGTAGAATCTCCACCCTTATTCACACACCTGTCGCCTAATGGCAAACCTATCGTTACCAAGTCCAGAGAACATTCTCCTCGAGACGAAGAGTTCATTCGCTCAGAAATCCAACGTTCGTTGAAGGATGGAATCATAGAAAACTCCGATTCCCCCAAGCGAGCGCAAGTGCTAGCTACGACGAACGAAAAACACAAACGCAGAATGGTAGTTGATTACAGTCAAACAATCAATCTCTATACAAATCTTGACGCCTACCATTTGCCTCGCATAGACAGTATAATCAACAAAATTGCTGGGTATGATTTTTATTCAGCTATCGATCTGAAAAGTGCTTATCACCAGATACCCATTTCTGTAACAGATCGCTCATATACTGCCTACGAAGCTTGTCGTAACCTGTACCAATTCTGTCGTATACCATTCGGTGTTACTAACGGAGTAGCATGTTTTCAACGCACAATCGATTCAATCATTCGCCGAGAAAAACTCTCAGAAAATTTCGTATATGTTGACAACGTCACAGTTTGTGTAAAGACTAAAAGTGAACATGATTATAACCTTTCTCGATTTCTTGCTGTCGCCAAACAAAACAATCTCGAATTCAATGTAAGAAAAAGCATATTTACCTGCAATCGTCTCTAAATTCTGGGTTACGAAGTGTCAAAGGGCGTTATCAAGCCTTATCCAGAAAGGCTCAGACCTTTAAGAGAGCTTGCTCCCCCAACGAATCTGAAAGAGCAACAACGTGTTGTGGGAATGTTCGCCTACTACTCGCAATGGATCTCCAAATTTTCCGATCAAATTTATCCGTTATCACATAATCGTACTTTTCCGCTGCCAGTTGTGGTATAAGCAAGTTTTGCTAAATTGAAGCTGGAGCTCGAACAAGCCGTAATACACACAGTGGATTACAATGTTCGTTTGACGGTTGAAACCGATGCATTGAATATCGTGATTGCTGCAATGTTGAACCAAAATGGCAGGCCAGTTGCTTTCTTTTCCCGAACGCTAAACCACAGTGAGCAGCATCAATCGGCCTTCGAAAAAGAAGCTTGTGCTATTGTCCAAGCGCTTCGTAAATGAAGACACTATCTACTGGGAACTCATTTTAGGTTGGTTAAAGATTCTAGATCGGTTACATTCATGTACGACCATCATTCAAAAAAAAATAGAGAATGACAAAATACAGAGATGGAAGGTTGAACTCTCTCCATTTCACTACGATATTATCTATCGAACTGGCAAAGAGAATCAGGGTGCCGATTAGTCAATAACGAATACTCTGCTTTGGGATTTAAAGCGAAGCGAAGTTGCGAAGCAAAGCGAATATTGTTGAATATTCGCTTCGCTATCGTCATGGTGAAGGGCAAAAAAAACTTCGCTAAAAATTCGATATACTTCGCTTCGCTTAAAACGAAGTGCATGTTCAAACTTCGCCGTAAACAAATATTAGCGAAGTCTTCGCTTCGCAATTGCGAAGGGCAGTTAGGGCACTTCGAAAATTCGCTTCGCACTTCGCTTCGCTCCAAAAAAGTGACATTCGTTATTGTCTGGTGCCGATACATTATCCCGTAACATATGTTTTACTATGATGACGCTGGATGATCTTAAAAATCTTCATAAATCTCTGTGCCATCCAGGAATTCGTCGGATGAATCATTTTGTCCGTTCAAAAAATTTGCCATATTCACTTGACGATATAAAGACAGTGATTGCTCAGTGCCGCGCCTGCGCCGAAATAAAGCCACAATTTTACAAACCGGAAACGAGAACCCTAATTAAAGACACGCAAACCTTTGAACGATTAAGCATGGACTTTAAGGGCCCGATGCCCTCTTCCTTGCGTAATAAATATTTGTTAACAATAGTTGATGAATATTCACGTTTTTCCTTCGCTTTTGCTTGTACAGAGACTAGCACAAAACAGTTATTGATTCTCTTTGTCGTCTGTTTTCCATCTTTGGCATGCCCGCATTTATTCATACTGATCGTGGTTCGTCGTTTATGTCTTTCAAGTTACGCAATTTCCTACATGATAAAGGCGTCGCAACTAGTAGAACGACCGCTTATAATCCCCAAGCGAATGGGCAAGTAGAACGCTGAAATGGAACGCTATGAACAGCAATTCAACTCGCTCTAAAATCTCAAAATCTTCCAATCCGCTCGTGGGCAACTGTGCTACTAGACGCTCTCAATTCTATTCGTTCTCTTCTATGTACAGCTACCAACTCAACGCCACACAAACGGTTGTTCAAATACGACAGAAAGTATCCCGCAGGGACCTCACTACCAAGTTGGCTGTTTCAACCAGGTCCTGTCCTGTTGAAAAACTATAATCGTAATTCTAAATATGATTCGTTGGTGGAAGAAGTGGATTTACTTGAGTGTAATCCCAATTATGCCCATATCCGGTTTCACAATGGGAGAGAGGATACTGTAGCTACGCGGCACCTGGCTCCTCGGGGTAATCTAGATCACATTCCGGTCGAATACGTGACGATATCGAATTCAACTGATGATGTCCCATCCGAACTTACATCAGATCTGTCACCCACATCTCCTTCACCAAATTCACCCTATACAGATAAAACATCCAATCAGAATGCCGATAATGTTCAAACTTTGATAGACAAACAAAAACGTGTACACCCCTATAATCTAAGAAATCGGCAAGTTTAACATTGCACACGCTATTCATTCAAGCACTCTATGGTCCCTAAATCTACCGGGGGAGAATGTCGTGTATTTTGTCTGTTATTAAATTCATCTGTTATTATAATTCATCGCTAATCGCATTCTTTGCTCTATTATAGCTGTACTCTGATATAGACGAATAAAGCCCGGCTTTATCCACGACTACTCTTTTCACTTTGTGTTTGCTCTACTCACGAAAGTGTGAGTCCATTTTGGACTTGGTATTCACTCCCACGCAGTCTGATATTACTCAGCTTCAGACTGAAGCTCCATTAGGCTGCAGTGACCATGCCACCTCAAGTTTTATGTGGAAACGCAACACTGGCTGGGTACCAGATCCAATTCCCAGAAGGAATTTTTGGAAGGCAGACGCGGGTAGGTTACGGGATGTTGCTTCATCTCTCGATTGGTCTTTCGATCAAGCAACTGATGTTGGAGATTGTTGGCTGGTGATCCGTAATAACATTTTGACAGTTATTGAGGTAGCTGTTCCGTTGTCCACGCGTCGTCGTGAGGCGAAAGGTCCACCTTGGTTTGATAAGGAGATAAGGAAACTTTTGCGGCAACGTCAAAAGCTCTGGTCGATATTGTTAAGTCGTAAAAACGTCACTGACTATGACAATTATCGGCAAGCTAGAAACCTTTGTACGGCATTAAAACGCAGAGAACGTATGTTGTGCGAGCAGCAATTGGTTGACGAGTCTACTTGTGCACCAAAACGGCTATTCGCATACATTCGACGCCGCACAAAGGCGTCGCCATATATTCCTAATTTGATAGATACTAATGGGGTAGGCATTACTGAGAATGGTTTGAAAGCTGAAGCCATGGCTGAGCAGTATGCCTCAGTGTACCGTCTGGAAAACAGTGATCCTCCTTCTGTCTCTAATAACAGTGAGGTGCTGTCTCATCTTGATGTAGATGTAGAGACTGTTAGACTCCTATTGGAACAGTTAGACACACAATCCGCGCCAGGACCAGACGGTATTCATCCGTTGGTTTTACGAGCAATATCAGAAGTGTTGTCCGTTCCCCTGACCAGGTTGTTTACAAGATCTGTAACATTAGGGTTCTTGCCACAAGAATGGAAACAGGTTATTATTAAACCTATGTTTAAGAGTGGGTGTAGCGACCAAATCGTCACTGGGGAATAGTTTCTGTCACGAAAACTAGTTGCCTGCTACAAGCCACGAGATTCTTATACCGGGAATGACGAGCGTTTACGAATCGATCCCAAATCGGAACAATACGTCAATTTACGCTGTACTATATTGACAAAGACGATTAAAAAGCAAAATATAACAATCCTCAACGGTAATCGAATACAGGTTCCAATGCAAACCCAACGCGTGTAATAAACGGAAGTCAAACAGCTCAGTTCGAGAGCACGAAAAATTAACGTTTTCCAATAACGGTGAACACGGGTAACGGACAAATCAAAATGTGCGGAAGCCCAAGTGCTTTTAAACAAAGAAACAATGTTCGGGAAAGAAAACTCTCACAGATTAAACATTTAGTTTAAATGTTATGTTTAATTTAAAGAACAAACAAAAAATATCACTGGAAAATTATGACACAAAAAACTTGATAAGGAACACGGGTATAGAGTGGAAAACAAATTTCTCCAGTTCGTTTGATCTTGCTGGACCGAAAGAGGAATTTTCAAGACATCAACGCGGATTCATACACCGCCCACCAAAATTCCCCTAAATCTGAAAAGCAAGTAGAGACACAAACACTGAACTGCGGGGCTCTCCTTTACCTGGCTACCCGACTCGTGTACCTGCGCGACCCATGATAGCGACTCGACGATCAAATGTTTGGTAGTATCTCTGGAGTTGACAGACCCGAAGACCCACCTCCCAACTAAGACATTTGCCTTCAGTGTAATCAACGTTCGTCTTCGCATGCAACCGGCAGACTGAATGCTCGGTGGTACTTCTGGGGTCATCAGATCCGAAAACCCGCCTCCCACCTTAAACATTAGCACCCGGGCTCGACACTCAGGTACAGTAGAATAAAGAAAGTGACTTTATTTAGTGGCGAGTCACATACGCCACGTGGCATCACTATCACTGGACACCTGTAGCTTTTTATAGGAAAAATGTTTGCTAGACAAAAACCCACCACGTCCTCCGGTTCTGCCAGCGCCCTACAATAAGCTCATGCATGATATCCTACCCCGAACGAGCCTTTTGTATTGCATCCTGCAACAGCGACATTTTGCTCCATCTAAACAAGTCTAAACTACAAAATATTGTATCCGGGTTTCCAAACATAAATGGTTCATCAGGTATACAACCGAAAGGTTTATGCCAATCATACGTATTGTCATGCTGACCATACGTCGCCCCAATTAAAGCTGATTCAGTGTCATGTGAACAAGGCCTACTTTTCATTTGGGCTGATTTGGTGTCAGGTGGGCCAGGCGTGTTCTCCATCTGATCCGAATTATTGTCGAGAAATTCTGTCACAAAATCCGACTGAGCTAATTCAATGTCAGGTAACTCAGCTTCCTGATCACCATCGACAACACAAAGGTCAATATCCTTCAGCATTACACCAATAGAAACAATTTTTCGACAATTGACGAGGCTAACAGGCCTTGCTATTGTATGCGGTTGCCCGAAGAGGTCCTTCAGGATTAATTTCACCTGCTTATAAGCACGTTCAGGTGGCAGCATGACACACTCTTCAATAGATTCCTTTGCTATACCACGGCAATAATGTAGCGAATATAGAAACCTCTGTCCGTCATCACGAGTTCTAGACTCCACATAGGTCTCGAACTGACAAAAATTTCCCGTAGGTGCTAGCTGAACCGTCAAAAGACATCAATTCTATCTTTGGAAGGTCAGCTCTTGGTAAACTACCGGGCTTTTCATTACGAACAGAATCTTTTACCTCCGAACGAGGGTAGTCAGCTACTTCTTCCTTTTTAGGCCCACAATTCGCAAGATAACTTGCCGAAGCAGCAATCTCAGTCATTTTAACCTCCTGTGCCGCCTCAAGCAATTTCAGTTGCATCTCGAGAGCTTCACGTTCCTGAGACAATTTTAGGAGTTCCAAGCGCATCTTAGCCTCACGAATAAGGATGTTTGATTCTATCTTTGAACCCCTTAGGCTACCTCGAGAGCCCTCAACAGAACAATGAATGCGCTCACCTGCGGTGTCTTCCGTTCCGTTATCGACCAGCTGTTGGGAAGATTTGATCTTTTCGGCAAAACTGTGGGTAACAGGCATATTGACGTCAGCGAATTCGACGTTGAGCACTGCATTGCGTCCACAAATTTGACGTTGAGTACTGTATTTTCTCCAATTGAGACAAATACGGTCCAACTCGAATTCCAACGTTGAGTACTGTATTTTCTCCAATTGAGACAAAATCGGTTCAAATCAAATTCCAACGTTGAGTACTGTAGCGACCAAATCGTCCCTGGGGAATAGTTTCTCTCACAGAAACTACTTGCCTGCTATAAGCCACGAGATTCTGATACCGGGAATGACGAGCGTGTACGAATCGATCCCAAATCAGAACAATACGTCAATTTACGCTGTACTATATTGACAAAGACGATTAAAAAGCAAAATATAACAATCCTCAACGGTAATCGAATACAGGTTCCAATGCAAACCCAACGCGTCCAATAAACGGAAGTCAAACAGCTCAGTTGAGAGCACAAAAATTACCGTTTTCCAATAACGGTAAACACGGGTAACGGACAAATCAAAATGTGCGAAAGCCCAAGTGCTTTTAAAAAAAGGAACAATGTTCGGGAAAGAAAACTCTCACAGATTAAACATTTAGTTTAAATGTTATGTTTAATTTAAAGAACAAACAAAAATATCACTGGAAAATTATGACACAAAAAACTTGATGAGGAACACGGGTGTAGAGTGGGAAAGAAATTTCTCAAGTTCGTTTGATCTTGCTGGACCGAAAGAGGAATTTTCAAGACATCAACGCGGATTCATACAGAGGGGACCCCAGTAGTCCCGTTAATTACAGGCCGGTCACATTGACTTCTGTGATCGGTAAAATTTTAGAGAAGCTGATTAAAAGGAAATTGGAGCACTTTCTTCTGGAGTGTGGACGTTGGTGTCCGCAACAACATGGATTCACGGAAAATCGTTCATGTGTAAGTTATCTGCTCTTAGTGCGAGAGTTGGTGTGCTTTGACTGATTCTGGTCAAGAGGTCGATGTCATTTTTATCGACTTTAGTAAGGCGTTTGACCGCGTGCCCCACCGCCGATTTTTCGTCAGACTGGAGGGTTTGGGTATTCAGGGTTGTCTACTTAAATTGATCAAGGCATTCATCTCAGGGCGGTCAAACCGTGTAGAGGTGAATAGAGTTTTGTCTTCAGATATGATGACAGGATCCGAAGTGCCGCACAGATCTGTCCTTCGCCCATTGTTATTCAATGTTTTCGTGAACGATTTTCCGGACGCGTTAGCGATCGATTGTCTCTTATTCGCGGATGATCTCATACTGTGGGCCTCTCTCAGTTCCTGCGATGGCCACAAGCAACTGCAACAAGCAGTTGATGACTTAGTCAGTTGGACACATCGCTGGTCACTGCCTATCAATGAGGACAAGACAGTGGTCATGCGCATAAACTCCGATGACACTGGTGGTGAATACTTTCTTGGAGGTAAGCCTATTAGAGCGGTGACGGTCGAAAAAGACTTAGGGATTCTGGTTATGGATTCCTTGAAGTCGAAGGCTGACACTTGTCGGAGAATAGGCAGCGCTACCAGGATGCTCTGGGCGATTCGGCGTTCCTTTGCGTCCATTACCCCGCAAATGTTCCAGACACTTTTCTCTGTGTACATTCGTCCTCTGTTGGAATATGGGCTACCTGTTGCATTTCCTCAGTCCAAAGGCGAATGCGACTCCTTGGAGAGGGTACAAAGGAGGGGCACTAAGATGGTTTGTGGAATGCGCCAACTCGCGTACGAGGATAGGAGGAGCTTGCTGAAACTATACCCCCTCGAACTTCGAAGGGAAAGATATGACCTGCTCCTGACACGCCGTATTCTTCTCGGTCAATATGGAGACGAGTTCCTCCAGTACTTCCGATTAGTAGGTGAGTCGAGGACTCGTGGACATGACTTTAAGTTGCAGAAGCCTATAAGGCTGAAGTCGAGTAATGTGAGCACGCTATCCACGCGGGTGGTGAACACTTGGAACTCTCTACCTAGAGGGCTCCTGTCTCTACCATGTGAACAGCTATTCAAAAGCGCGTCGGATCAGCATTTGTTGAGACGGATGGACTTGATCCCCGGAGTGATATAGTGGTGTTCCTCTACTCTCAGTGTTTGCCTTGTCAGCAGATGTCACCCATGTCTATTACTGTGATGAAGCTCAGACGGGATTTTATCCCTCTCGCGTTCGATTTAGGAGAAGAAGAAGCTAGTCCACCAGCCCAGTCGGTTGAACTGCCGTAAATTTTTATTTTCTGTAATTACCTGATAAGCGCCGATTGAATAACTCCGCAACAGCGGATATTTCAATCAAGAACGCTCAAGTGGTGGTAGAAAATATAGGGGACGAATCGTGGCTAAGTTGTGATGCAGCAAACGAAAGCCTCGCTTCGTATGCGCTCAACGCTCCTGCATTAAGAACCTCTACGCCACAACCTTCCAGCGACGTAGATTCTCCACACAGCACTAATTTGGACATTCCAAAAAACTTGGTAATACCTCGGGTTTTGCGCCCGAGGGTTGTCCGAAATTAGGCGGGGTACATCGAAATGCTGTGAGCATACTATACACAAATGCTTGCAGCGTGCGTAGTAAATGGCTGGAATTAATGCAGAAAGCCTCCAATAGTAAATCTAGGATCCTAGGTATATCAGAGACCTGGCTTCAAGATGCAGACATTATTCCAGTTGATCTTCTTTCGACATATACAGCCATCAGATCGGATAGACCAGATGGTAGACGCGGAGGAGGAGCTATAATACTACTACAACATGGTATTAAATACCAAGACTCTGGCATCAAAATGGCCACCTTCGGCATCCAGCTGGTCTCGACAATCGTCACAGACGGTAAGCTTTCTTTTGCGTTAGGCTGCTTATACAGGGCACCCGGCGCTTCTGAGGAGGAGGACCAGGAACTTAGGGAACTTCTCACCAGGTTGCTCAAAACTGCCCCACGAGTCTATTTAATAGGTGACTTCAACTTACCGGGTATTGACTGGGACACTCAGACAACCTGTGATAGAATTTCCCAGGTATATCTCGATTGGATGCACTCCAGTGCGCTTCATCAGCACGTAAGTGAGAAAACTAGGTACAGAGATGGACATTCACCATCTACACTGGACCTACTTTTGTCTAAAGGTCCTAAAGATGTCCAAAACCTCTCTTACGACTCACCTTTAGGGAAAAGTGACCATGTCACCATAATATTCCAGGCAATTCTCTGTTTTCATAAGCCACCAGTCAAATACAGGCGTAATCTAAATCGAGTTGACTGGAATGCTGTGCGGCTTTCCGCTTTACGATGTGACTGGTTCTCTGAAACCAATGACATCGAAAGTAAATGGTCGGTTATTAAGCGCAATATTTTAAGTCTTCAAGACCTTTACTGTCCTTTCCGACCTATACGGCTAAAGAACAAGCCACCTTGGTGGACTCCTGCGGTGCGACGCAACATTATTAGGCGCGACAGACACTGGCGGAGATACACAGCCTTGCCAACCTATAGAAATTGGTCGTGCTATAAGGCTTCGAGGAACAACACAGTAAAGCTACAACGGAAGCTTAAGCGATGCTACGAAACTTACCTGGCGAAGTCTGCTAAAAAGTACCCTAAGAAGTATTATAGTTATGTTCAGTCTAAGGGTAAGACAAGGGAGCACATAGGTACCCTAATATTAGACAATGGCCAGAAAGCCAATTCTGACCCCGAAAAGGCAGCAGCTTTGCTGGATTATTTTCGTAGCGTACATAGAATGGATGGCGGGGATGCGATTCACTCAGTCCCAACTCTTAATACGGAAATGGGTGCCTCACTAAGCGAAGTAGTTTTTTGCACGGATGATGTCGCACGTGTCCTAAAGAATCTAGACGGAAATAAATCCGCCGGACCTGACGATGTGCATCCTAAAATTGTAAAGGAAATATCTACGGTACTAGCAGGGCCTCTATGTGAGTTATATAACGAATCGTTCTGCAAAGGCATCCTACCAGATGACTGGAAGAAAGCCATTGTCGTACCCATTCCAAAGGGAGGTTGCGCAAACATAGTTAAGAATTTCCGACCGGTAAGCTTGACTAGTGTTTTATGTAAAACCTTGGAGAGACTAATCAGGGATCGATTGTGCAGCCACCTCGTGCACAATTCATCATTAAGCACGGTTCAACATGGCTTTCTTAAAGGAAGGTCGTGTCTCTCAAATCTTTTATGCTTTTTAGATCGAGTTTCTAAGACACTGGATGAAGGCGGACGGGTAGAGGTCTTTTACTTAGACTTTAGTAAGGCGTTCGACTCGGTTAGTCACAGGTTCCTAGGGATGAAGCTCTCGGCCAAAGGCATATCTGGTAAGCTTCACGACTGGATAACCAGTTTTCTTCGTGATAGATCCTTCCAGGTCCGTGTAGGCGATACTACCTCTGAATTCGCAACAGTTACCAGTGGGGTCCCACAAGGTTCAGTATTAGGCCCAATACTTTTTCTGATCTTCATCGATGATCTGGCATCGCAGTTGTCATGTCCCTGCTACATGTTTGCTGATGATGTCAAATTCACCGGATCCAGTGATCACGGTGATTTGTTGAGAGATATTGAAAAGGTCATTAAATGGTCGCAGGATTGGGATCTTCCTCTGAACTATAGTAAATGTCATCTGTTGTCTGCAGCAGTCGACAGAATTACAGTAACTGCGAATAACGGTAGGATCGACTTTCAATCTATTCAGAGGATTAAGGATTTGGGTATAGTCGTAACAGCGGACTTCAAATGGGCTGCGCAGTGTGCCACCGCTGCACAACGAGCTAGAGGAGAACTCTTTAGGCTTAAATCCGTTCTGACATGTAGAACGCCGGAAGTGTTTATCCCTTTATATACGGCGATTGTCAGGCCGCATTTAGAATACTGCGTGCAAGCCTGGAGCCCCTTCTTTCAAAAGGACATATTACTATTAGAAAGAGTCCAACGACTGGCTACCAAAATGGTTGAAGGTATGTTTGGGAAACCCTACGAAGAACGTCTAATTTCTTTAGGTCTCTTCTCCCTTCGGCGTCGGCGTCTACGGGGTGACCTCATAGAAACTTTCAAAATCCTGAAAGGCTTAGGCGACGAGGGCTGTCAAATCCTGTTCTCTCGAGCGATCAACCCCTCAACTAGAGGACATACATTGAAGCTCGCGAAAAACCACAGCCGTCTGAATCTTAGGCAACACTTTTTCAGTGAAAGAGTGGTAAGCTTCTGGAACAAGCTGCCTGAGGAACTAATAGCTTGCACATCAATAGGTGCATTCAAAAGGGGTTTAGATGCCTTGTGGCTTGGGCTTTTCCCAGACTTTTTCCCGTGAATATGCAGGTTGTCTGTCGTCAGAATTGTCCATTTTTTGTTCATTTTGAAATTATATGGTCTTGACCACAATTTTTTTTTAAAAAAACAAAAAAATCCTGTTATATAATGCCTCGTTTTAAATGTCATGTTTTAAATGTACGCACCAATTTTCCATAGCTAACCTCTCACCGGCTTGGTGAAGAGAAACCCTTTCCGTTTTTCTCAGTCGCAGCTACAAATTCTGGGACCAGAGGACGGCTTGGAAAACATCGGACGTACCTTCGCATACGACGAGAATACCAGAGGAAAATGAACCAACTTTGGCAGTGGTGGGCACTCCTTTGAAGCTTTCCACAGACGGAAATTCTGGACGCTCGATTGGCTTATCCCTTGGCGGCGCGATCGTCGAGGATATCCAAATCACAATAAGAAAAAACGCTTTGGCAGTGGTGGTTGCTTCTCTGCAGCTTTCCACCGAAAGAAATTCTGGACGCTCGATTGGCTCGTTAGCCACATACTGTCCTGTGCAAACTGAACTGAACTGAACTGAACTGAACCTCTCGTTTTTGGAATGATCTACCAGTTTTTGTCGTAACCTACCCATCGCTCTCGATTTTTGCAAAAGCGACTTGATGCTTATCTCTATTTTTCTCAAAAAGTTCAATGGATTCTAGATTTTTCTTCTTCCAGATACTGGACCCATTTTCCTCTATCTTTCTAGATACATTTACGGAACCTCGCCGATTCATCTCCCCCGTATCGACTGTTACGATACATAACCCCACCCTTTACGGAACTTTGGCAATTGACGCCGAACCCGCTGAACTCCACCCGACCCCCTTTACTGACTATGGTTATATTTTAAGCTCATAGCTTTTTGTACCATAATATACTATTGACTATTGACTACAGCCCTACCAGTCCAAATGCCACAAAAATCCATTGATGGTGCAGGCTAAACGCGAACGAGACCCACTATAAGACCTTGGAAACTTAAACATTTCTCTTTTTGCTTTTTTTACTTACTGCTCAATCTATCCCTCGGTTTGTACAAGCTCATGGCTTCCGATACCGTAATAAACTATTGAATTATTGAACTATTGGTACGTCCTTGGGCGTTACGCGCAAAGCTGAAGCGTATAAACGTGTTAATCGTTTTGTTGGCCTAGTTCATTCTGGTAGTGCTTCTATAACTGTGAAACAATATGTGTAGTATTATAAATACCGTTTTGGCTTATTGACAGTTTTGTCGAATGTGCTTGTAAAAATAATGTGACCATCGATGAACAGAAAGTTAGGGGTAATGTAAGCTCTTCTGCTGACAGTACAGTTATCAAAAACTAATTGGACGGCAAACTGACAGCTTCCTGTAAACCAACAGAAATGCGTAGTAATGCTTTTTGTGCGAAACACGTCTGAATATTCATACTTCCTCGGGGATCATAAGTTGGAATGGGTTTGTAGGAATAATTCCTACAGGTTTATATTGATGGTTCAATGGTTTATTGTGGTGTAAAAGCATAGCTTAAAAATAACCACAGGTTGGTATGTACAGTGTTGCGGAAATAAAATAGTGAGTGTCATCTGTACGGGGACGGGGAGGCCTTATAGCGGGCCACACTCGCTTTGGAATTGCGCCTTCCTTATATTGCGAGGCGGTAGCAGGAGAATACGGAGGCATCGGGGTGGCGTTAGACCTGGAAACAAGTTAAACTGAAAAATGAAGCTAGTACGCGATGCGGTGTAGTGGATCAGTGCTTATCCGAGAACAACAGCAATCGGACAGATAAGGCCTCAAGGTATGTTGTTGTGGAGATCATTTAAATGAGCGTCCAGACTCCGTTTAAAAACCTCTACGGATGTTGCGGATACGACTTCTTGGGGTAGATTATTCCAGTGAGTACATATCCGGAGGGAAAAGAAATGCCTGCGACAGTTTAGGCGTGAGTGTTGATATGAAAGTTTGAGTGAATGAATGAATGAAGATGTGAAGTTTCACAATTAAGGGCGAGAATGTGTTTACAAGGGTGATCAGTGGATGAGAGGATTTGGTAGGTGAGAATGAGGTCACCACGGAGCCTTCTGTATTTCACTGAAAAGAGATTGAGGGAGCGAAGACGTTCAGGATAAGGATACGAGGCCAGACCTCTGACAAGTTTTGTGGCGCGTCGCTGGGGAGCCTCAAGAAGTCTTTGGTCCTTCAGTAACCACGGGCACCAAACTTGAACGGCGTATTCGAGATGTGGACGGATGAATGTTTTGAGCAAAAGCGACAAACATTGAGGTTCAAATCTGCGAAAAACACGTTTGAGAAGACCAAGCATGGCGTTTGCTTTATTGGCTGCTCTCAGGCACGTCGCCGAGACTGACATGTTGGACTGCACGATAATGCCTAAGTCCCTTTCTGAGGAAGTCGTCTCAATTGGGTGTAATCCCAGGTAATAGCTTGGGCTAGAGTTTGTACGCGTTGAAAGGACGCGGCATTTCTCTGTATTGAACGGTAAGCAATTTTCGAGTGACCACACATAAAGCGAATTGAGGTCGTCCTGTAGTTGATCGATGTCGTGTTGACATGTGATGACTCTCCAGAGTTTCATGTCGTCGGCATACATGAGCGTGTGGGAATCAATGGCTTGAACGACATCATCAATGAAAGATAGGAATAGGGTTGGCCCGAGTACAGAGCCTTGAGGGACACCGCTGGAAATGCTGAAACTTTAAGAGAGACATCCATCGACGCGGACGCATGCGCGGCGATCTGATAAATAACTCTCAAGCGACTGAAGCAACTGACCTGCAATCCCTAGAGAACATAACTTGCGCAGCAAGATTCGATGGTTGACTCTGTCGAAAGCTTTCGAGAAATCTAAGTATACTAAGTGAATCTCACGTCCTTTGTCGACTTCGGATGTCCAGTGGTCACGTGCGAGCATCAGGTTTGTCACACATGATCTCTGGGGACGGAAACCGTGTTGCGAATCAGACAGAAAGTGTAGTCCTTCAATGAACAGGATCAGAGAGTCACTGATAATAGATTCCATAAGTTTCGATATAACAGAGAGTAATGTTATCGGTCGATAATTAGACACAAGAGATCTAGAGCCGCTTTTATAGATGTGAGAGATAGATCCACACTTCCAGTCAAGTGGAACACAGCCGTTAGCAAAAAGGTGCGTGAAAAGATTAGCCAGGGGATAACAGAGAGAGGAGGCACATTCGCGTAGGGTTCGGGGATGGAAACCGTCTGGTCCAGCGGAACTGGTGGGCCGTAAGTTTTTTAGTTTACGATATATAACTGTGGGTGTAAATTCGATGTCAGATAAAGTGGAATGGGATGGGGATGAATTTACAGGAATCGTGATGTTGCCCGAAGAAGATTGAAAAATTGAGGCAAAATGAGCTTTCAGAGCTTCGGCCGCAGCTGCAGCATCCTGGGTCGAGCCTTGTGGAGTCTCAAGGATCGTAACTCCAGTTTTAACATACCTCAAGCGGTTCACATAACTAAATAACCGTTTGGGATTGATGGCAAAAGAGCTCGTTAGTCTGTACTGGTAAGCGAGTTTGTCATCGCGAACTAGCGAATTGACTTTGTTACGAAGCTTCCGATAGCGCTCTTAGTTCGCAAAAGTTGGCATACTGAGATAGGTAACCCATTCAATATTTCTTTCCCGCATCCATTTTCGAGTGCGACTACGAATTGGAGTAAAACCTCAACTTTTGATAGAAACTTCTTTGGTAACGGTGCATAAGCTTTGCAGATGCTGTAAGCGGGTCGAAAAATGAAGCCAGGCATCTTCCGCCGAAGTTGATGAGTTAATAATCCAATCTTGTTCATCAATGATAGTGTTGAGAGAGGCGTAGTTTGTCCGTTTACATGAATAAATAGAGCGTGCATTTACCTTATCAGCCCAGTAAACTAGGTCGAAGTGGAGGAAGACATGATCACTGCGCCCAAGTGGGGGTTCCCGTTTGATATATTCAATCATTAATTCGTCATTGGTCAAAATCAAGTCTAGCAGTGAGGGCGAATGCTGCGAGTGAAAACGTGTTGGGAGCGTGGAGTGGTTGAAAAGTGGATGAGTGTGTATTAAGTCCAGTAGTTCATTAGATAGAGGGTCGCTAGGATATGGGTCACAGAATAGGCGTGGTAAGTTGAAGTCACCCATAATGAGGACATGTGTGTGGAAAACAGTTAATGCGTGGTTCAGATCTGTCAGCAATTGCATGTCGCGAGCCGCTGAGCTATTGGGTGGACGGTAGATGACAACAATCAATAACGTTGAATGAACGGATAGTTGCAGAACACAGGTAAGAGCGTCGGAAGATTGAAAACCATCTAATACTGAGCAGTGTAATGATGATCGGGTGTAAAGAGCTACACCTCCTCCTGCTGTAGGCCGATCTGACCGGAGGACAGTCATGTTAGTCAGCTCAATCTCACTGTCGAGGTGGCAATCACTCAACCAAATTTCTGTGACGGCAAGAATGTCATAGGGGCAAGCGGAAGTACGTAGTCTGAATTCGTTAATTTTACTAAGAAGGCTTTGAGCATTAGTATAGCCACATACCAGGGACTTCCGCAGAATAAGTGAAGGCTGATTTACACCTGAGCCGGTCGGGACACGACCGGCTGGTTCAGGTTTTTTGATACGTCAGTAGATGCGGGTGGTAGATTTGTTACTTTAGGATTGACAAGTGAGTCACCCTCGGTGCCCGTGTTGGGCAATCTGGATACAACGGTCGGTATAGGATTACGGCGTGGATTGTCGGAATATAGTCGAACATTAGGTGGAGCATATCTACGAGTTGCACGCCAAGCACTTAACGCAGAATTTACCATATCGGGATGTAGAAAACAAACCTTCATTAAGCGGGTAGAATTACCAGAGTATGTACCTGAACGAGGAAGACGGTAAATAGCGGTTGTGGTTATATCAGTACACTCCATGTGACTATGTAGGAAACGCCACTGATCGTAATCATGCTGTTTCTTATCTAGATCATTCGAACATTCGCTTTCTGGTACACCATGAATGATGATAGCTGATGGCTCTCGGCGCGTTGATTTAGAATCACGATTCTTTTGGCGCTCAGTCCATGGAACGTTCGGAAAGATCCGGATAATACTAGATTCACCGTGGAGTAAATAGGCAGACAATAAAACGTCTTCAGCTTGTTCACTCGTTTGCAAGTCAATACGTAAGAGACGGGCTTTATCGGCATGGGGGGAAGATGGATGTCGGGTTAATCGTGTTATACCCGAGGGATCTATGGCTGGGATTTTCATTTTCGAACACAAGTCAATCCACTGTTGTAGATCATGTTCACGTTTACTTTTGAACTGTGTACATGTTGACTCAGGTACATTGGTACAAATGACGGAGAATGTGTGAGGACGTGCGTTTTTGACTTTTGGCGGAGAAGTGCTTGACTGCTTTTCTTTGAGGTAGTTGCAGTAACCGGGTCTTTCAGTGGAAGGTATGACGGAGGGAAGAGTGTGCAACCAGGGTTACATTCAACAACAGGAACTACAGGCTGATCTTGTTGCCGACGCAGAGAGGCGATTTCTGCAAGAATATGATGGACATCAGATTCAACTTTAGAAATCCTATTATCGACTGCTTGACGGGGGTTGCACTTTCGGGTCGAACTCGTGTTGAGGACAACTGTGGAGTAACTTGTGAGGTACGCATAGGACATGTCAGCAGAGTAGATTCGCCATTATTCTGCAGAGATTCAAAATCAGGAAGGCATATCGGGCAAATGTATTTCAGAGAAGAAGATGCCTGTGACCGTATTACTGCAGTTTCTAAGTCCGTAAGACGAGGTTCACAAGATAGATGCGTTTTCGTGCAGCACAAAGAGCAAGTGATAGACTTCGTTCTAGGTCCGACACGCGAGCCGCACACTGGGCAAGAACAGCTCGAAATGGCAGGCATTTGCGGTTCTAACTGAGAGTCAATTGAGTCGAAATAAAGTATAAAATCACACAGCACTAGAAATTGCAAAATTTCGAACACCGCGCGCTTCGGACCGAATATTGAACGTGACCTGATTATAATTGTGACACGGTCGCTTAAATCTAAGGAAGGTACGAAAAAAAGCTGCTAACGCAAACCGCGCATGGTATCAGTATCAGTAGTCGACCAAGTCGAAACGAGTGCCCAGATTCTTTCGGAGGTGTGCTAGAAAACACCCGCCACCACCAGAATTAATTTGTAGGGAGCACAGGCGTTTCTACCTGTGAGTGAAAAATGGGAGAGGTCTCATCACCGAAAGGTGAGAGAGTTAATGCATGTTGCATTTCCAATCGAATGATAAGACGATCGTACAGCAGTTCTTCTTCTGAATCGAAAACAAAAGGGATAAAATCCCGTTTAAGATTCATCACAGCAATAAACATGGGTGACTTCTGCTGACAAGGCAAGCCCTGAGAGTAGAGGAACACCACCATATCACTCCGGGGATCAGGCCATTCGTCTCAACAAATGCTTACCCAACGCGCTTTTGAATAGCTGTTCTGATGGTAGAGACAGGAGCCCTTTCGGTAGAGTTCCAAGTGTTCACCACGTGCATGGATAGCGTTCTCGCAACTTAAGGTCATACCCACGAGTCCTCGACCACCTACTAATCGGAAGTACCGGAGGAACTCGTTTCCATATTGACCGAGAAGAATATGGCGTGTCAGAAGCATGTCAAATCTTTCCCTTCAAAGTTCTAGAAAGTAAAGTTTCAGTAAGCTCCTTCTAACCTTGTACGCAAGTTGGCGCATTCCATGAACCATCTTACTCCCATCCTTTGTAATATCTAAGGAGTCGCATTCGCTTTTAGACTGGGGAAATGCAACAGGTAGCCCATATTCTAACAGAGGACCACATACGCAGAGAAAAGTGTCAGGAAAATTTGCGGGTTAATTGCCGCAAATGAACGCAGAATCGCCCATAGCATCCTGGTAGCGCTGCCCATTCTCCGACAACCGTCAGCCTTCGACTTCAAAGAATCCATTATCAGAATCCCCACGTCTTTTTCGATCGTCACCGCTCTAATAGGCTTACTTCCCAGAAAGTATTCACCAGCAGTGTCATCGGAGTATATGCGCATGACCGCTGTCTTGTCCTCATTTATAGGCAGTGACCAGCGATTTGTCCATCTGACTAAGTCATCAACTGCTTGTTGCAGTTGCTTATGACCATCGCTGGAACTAACAGAGGCCCACAGTACGTGAAAGAGATGTGGGCATAGATGCCATTAAGGACTGTGAATAACTGTCAGATTGGATAGAAGCAACGTGTTTCGTTACGGGAGCCGATTTACACACACGCTGAAAATGACCAACTTTGTTACAATTTTTGCATGTGGCATCCTTTGCGGGACACGTGTGTCTAGGATGTTTATTATAGCCACAGAAAAAGCATTTCGGCGTGGTAGCTGCTAAATTGTGAGCGACCGTTGGATCGAGTGAATGCGTTGGGTTTGGCTGTACCGCACAACTCTCATTGGTGGGTACGTATGAATGAACGTAAGACATAGATTGAGATTCCGCGGACTCGAGGGTTCGAGCATATGTATAAGCACGGTCAAGGCTCAAAGAATCATGTTCCAACAACCGCTGACGAATATTGTTTGATAATAGTCCACGGATAAATGAATCACGAATTGTTTCATCACGATACTCATCAGCTGTGACCGTTTTAAATGCACAATCTTTGGCAAGTCTCTTTAGTTTCTGTGAATATTGGTCAATCGATTCTCCGACATCCTGCTTGCATGTACAAAGTAGGTGTCTTGCGTAAACAACATTCTTGGGTTTCACATAAAGCGCATTAAGAATACTGATCGCTGTGTCGTAGTTTTCACATTCGGAGACATGCTCAAACACATCTGCTGCAATGAGATTAGCTAGTATTTGATATTTGTCTTCGTTCTTTGCTTTAAGAGATTCCAAATAGTTTGTAAAATTGAAATGCCAGTGTTTCCACCGTTTACCTGCATCTGAAGAATTGGGGTCCGCGTCAAAGCGATCTGGGCGAAGTGCCTTGTCCATAGAAGATTAAATTGTTGTATTATATGATTTCAAACGTTCAGAGATATTAGGAGACAAAGGCCGTAGAATAGGCTTTAATCTTCTAGAACAACAGTATAGTAGCTGGAATAAAAAACAAGAATATGAATGTTATAGATAGCATGGAAACAAGCATACAATTGGAGAAAATAATTCATCACAAAGATCATCAGCGAATAAAAGACAATCGATGGCTACCGCGTCCAGAATGTCATTCACGAAACTTTTGAATAACAATGGACCAAGGACAAATATCTCCGGCACTCCGGAGATTGCTATCATCTCTGAAGACAAAACTCCATTCCACACGGTTTGACCGCCCTGAGATGAATGCCTCAATCCACTTAAGAAGACATCCTTGAATACCCAGACCATCCAGCTTGACGAGCAATCGGCGTTGGGGCATTTACTGAAGTTGCCGAGATTTGTTCTGCTGGAAGTGAGTTCCACTCGTTCACTACGCTGCAGGACATCGACCTATCAAACAGCATTTTATTACTTGAAAATCAGGCGCTTGAAATTGTAGATCGTTTTACGTATCGCGGTAGTTGTATTAATTATTCTGCATCATTAGATAACGAGGTCTCAGCACGCATTTCTAAATCGACCGTAGCATTCCGCAACCTAGGTCACATCTGGCGTCAGAAAGGACGGTCTCTGTTACTCAAGGGTAGAGCCCATAAAGCGACAGTTCGGGCTGTGTTACTGTATGGGTGCGAAACCTGGACCTTACGTAAAGAATACATTCAGCGTCTTCAAGTATTCGACAACCGGTGTCTCCGCAACATTCTAGGAGTTAGCTGTTAAAATCGCATACGCACCGATGATCTCCAAAATAAATTGTTCGGTAATAATGTTGATATAGAGAAGCAGATCAACCTGCATAGGCTACGCTGGTTGGGTCACGTTTTACGGATGCCGGACCACTGACTTCCGAAACAGATTTTTTTGCGACGCCACATCCTGATTGGCGTAAATCTCGGGGTGGCCAAACCGTCACATGGCATAGGCAGTTAAAAGCCCTTAATAGTAACCTTTCCAAAATCGGCGCAGCACGTCTTCCAGGCTGGTTTCCCCGCTATCAGATATCGCAATGGTTAGTTACGCTTCAGGATATGTCCCGAAACCGTGTTCAATTGCGGTCTTGAACTAAGCATCGCCTTCTTATGTGTTGTCAAGCGGTGACCGGAAAAGCTTGTTATGAAGCATGACAATGAAAGCAGCAAGCAAGCTGTCATGCTGATGACGCTCTACTCGTTCACGAAAATTTTTTGAATGCATGTTCTATTCATCCGAGTTTGTTTGCGATAAATCTTCTACAGAATTTTTAATGCTATTTATGCCTCACACATTCACATTTTTTACGATTCTACTTTTAATGATTGTGTGGCAGTTAAGCATTCGGTACATGCTACCTGTGTAACGCTGTCTGTGATGATGATGAGCTTTGAGATCTGTCAGTGGAAAGAGCACTTGATTGTAGAAGTAATGGAAAGGATTCAACATGATACTAGAAATGCTGAAAGCATCTGGTGTAAGGTGAAATCTAGCTCTGGGCCTGCTGCACTTCGGGTCATTTACCGCTCTACTGACGTTTACGTTTCTGAGTTATGCTCTCAAGTCAACCGTCATGGTATCACTGGCGACTGTATTATTCTTGGAGATCTGAATACTCACGATATAAACTGAGTGGATTGAGTTTCGAAGCGTGAACCGTTCAAACAAGAATTCCTAGATACGATTTTGTAACTGAATTTGGTGCAGAATGTAAACTATCCTACGAGGATATGTGTCGGACAAGTCCCTTCGATATTGGATTTGGTGTTTACACCCAGATTCAAGGTTCCAATATTGTCACAGCCGGGAGTGGCAGTGGGGATGAGCTCCCACTATCTATAAAATGCTCCCATATGGCGTGCGTCTCTAACAGCCTCTGACAACCAAAGCCCAGCTCCTGGCCTGCACGTGGTGGAACTGCTTCTACTGACAGGAGAAGGGGCGAAGGCGGATGACTGGCGCCTCAAAACCAGTTTGCTCCGGGCAGATGGAGCTCGTCAGCCTGGGAGGGCAGTCCATCTAAGGGAAGGAAAACCCTGATTCCAAACCTCCGCTGCCTTGCGGCATACCCGATTGCGGGAAAGGCTTCGTGAATGAACCATGAAGAAAAATCTCTGCTGCCTTGCGGGAAGACTTTTGAGTCAAAGGCTCCGGGTGGGGTCCCCTAAGCTAAGGCCCTACTTCGGCCTTGGCAACCGGGTAGTATGTCGCCTTCAACAAGAACCATGGAACCTACTTCAACCACTACTTGCTCTCCAAACTACCTTCGCTGCATTACATCACATGCAGATTCTTATATCCCACGCCCCTCATTACACACAAGCAAGGAATCTCGTCTAGATGCTCCTTCAAGCTCGCCAAACACAGAACGGCCAAGCCAGAGTGCTCACTTCTTGAAATCCCGTATGTCCTTCAAGCTAGCTGCATTTGACGTCAGAACCTTGAGACAAGCAGGACAACAGGCTGCATTAGCTCGTACACTAGAAACGATGAGAGCAGACATCTGCTGTCTATCAGAAACGCGCTTACACGACTCTAGTAGTGTTATAAACCCTTGAGTAACAGAGACCGTCCTTTCTGACGCCAGACGTGACCTAGGTTGCGGAATGCTACGGTCGATTTAGAAATGCGTGGTGAGACCTCGTTATCTAATGATGCAGAATAATTAATACAACTACCGCGATACGTAAAACGATCTACAATTTCAAGCGCCTGATTTTCAAGTAATAAAATGCTGTTTGATAGGTCGATGTCCTGCAGCGTAGTGAACGAGTGGAACTCACTTCCAGCAGAACAAATCTCGGCAACTTCAGTAAATGCCCCAACGCCGATTGCTCGTCAAGCTGGATGGTCTGGGTATTCAAGGATGTCTTCTTAAGTGGATTGAGGCATTCATCTCAGGGCGGTCAAACCGTGTGGAATGGAGTTTTGTCTTCAGAGATGATAGCAATCTCCGGAGTGCCGGAGATATTTGTCCTTGGTCCATTGTTATTCAAAAGTTTCGTGAATGACATTCTGGACGCGGTAGCCATCGATTGTTTTTTATTCGCTGATGATCTTAAAATGTGGGCCTCTGTTAGTTCCAGCGATGGTCATAAGCAACTGCAACAAGCAGTTGATGACTTAGACAGATGGACAAATCGCTGGTCACTGCCTATAAATGAGGACAAGACAGCGGTCATGCGCATATACTCCGATGACACTGCTGGTGAATACTTTCTGGGAAGTAAGCCTATTAGAGCGGTGACGATCGAAAAAGACGTGGGGATTCTGATAATGGATTCTTTGAAGTCGAAGGCTGACGGTTGTCGGAGAATAGGCAGCGCTACCAGGATGCTATGGGCGATTCGGCGTTCATTTGCGGCCAAACACTTGATCAGGAATCACCATGTGATTCTGTGTTTGAACAACATGGTTCGTTGTACGAACGCTATGTAACAGTGGCATTCAAGTATAACTTTGTTTACAAAAAATTCTGTTTAATAAACGATTTTGCATATTTCACTCACCAGATTTCTTTTTACGACTTTTGTTTGTCCGAATTTCCTGCTTCGTGTTTGGTGCGTTGGCCAAGGGCCCGTGCTTCATCATCATAATAAGGAAAATTGTAATACTTCCTTATGTGAGTTTAAACTACTATTTAGACTTTGACTAATCCAGCTAAAAGTTTTTTTCGAAAATTGGAAAAATGAGCTGATGACCGGATTTTTCGCAGAACTCAATTTTAGTGAATCTGCTACTAATACCTAAATGATTTGACAAAAATCACACAATTTGCCACTAAATCTATCCGTTTCTACACCAAAAGTCCACGCGATCAGAACAGGGTTTACCATTCATCTCGCACCATTTAGACGAACAGTTGGTGCAGAACACTGTAGCTAGTTGAGTTTTTATACCGTTGTTGACAGCCGTGCAATGAAAGGGTAACTACCGGCAGTTAACCTGACGACCGATGGGCTTAGCTACTTTAACGCTATAATACTATAGCATTGTTTGTTTGCCACTGCTCATTTATTCAACTTGAAACGCCCTGTACATTTATATTATTTCGATTGTTATCATTGCTTTATTCCAGCTCGCATACATTGCATTTTGGTCCGTTCCATCAAATGGTTTTGTTAAAAAAGATGAAGCACTCGAAGCAACATGAATCGCAGCCTAGCGATTCGTTGGCTAAATATGAAACACTTGAAGCGGTAATGTGCAATTTGATTCTTACACGTTGCAGGTCGACACTTCCAGTTATAAATATTTCCATCAATTTCCTTTGCAAAAACCAACCCTTTCTGCTTTGAAAACGAACGGGTTTACAAAGATGACTGAAATACAAAAATTGGTCATGAAGCCCATTCTGCTTGGTAAAGATGTGGTTGCAGAGGCTGCCACAGGAAGTGGGAAAACACTTGCATTTCTCGTCCCCGTACTCGATAAGCTCTACACCAACCGCACCACAATGTTGGACGGCCCGGTTGCCATTATTCTCACCCCTACCAGAGAGCTCGCGCGTCAGATTGCGATAGTGTTCAAACGTTTTCAGCCCTTTTTCAAATTCACCATGCTGAATATTATGGGTGGAAAGACATCGGTGAGAAAATCTCGTTTAACTCGCATTGCTTGGCCTAATTGCTTTTATCATGCTATGAGTGTTTCAACTTGAGTGTCAACCAACAATAACGGTTCTAGGAATCACTTGTCTGTTCACACCCAGTCAATCCGACATTATCACTTCCGAATTACTCCAGAACAAAAACAACAAAATAATCGATCATTACTAAACGTTTTATCGATTGACCAAGAATAATTGTAATGCGGCATTCGAACACCGCGGTTCGTTATGCGAAGCCTGCTTACAAAAGGTTTTAATGCAAACATTGTTTTATGCATCGCTTTATTGCGAAAACAAAATGTGTGTGTGCATGAGATCACATGTCTGATCCAAGCGAAGTGCCGCACAGTCATAGACTGTAAGTGGGTCAAGATACTGTCAGGTTGCCCAGGCGAATACAGATATGAGAAAATTAAATAGAAATGACAGTGAGGGTCCAGCGTGTTTCAACATGCTAGTGATTTAGAAATTAACGCATGTATAGATTAAAGGCTGATGATACCGATGACATACCGCCTGTTTGGTTCAAGGAAGGTCGCCAAGTCCTAATCAATACATTAGGCGATCCTCCATGAAGTGTGGATGTCAGAATCTGTCCCTCAGAGTTGGGGAGAATCGGTTATCATAACGATATTTAAAAAAAGTGCGAATTTCCTGCTTTAATAATCGTGGGATAAGTCTTACTCCCAGCATAACGATATTATTAGCGTCCATCTCCCTTCGAAGATTAACCTCGCATAGATCCGAGAGCAGCAAGCTGGCTTCCTACCTGGCAGAGGCTGTCGACCACATTTACTTTTCGACAGATCTTAAAACTGCGACTCGCCTATCGACATCTTTTTAGACTCCAAAGGAGAATTTGATTCAGTTTAATTTTGTAATAGATGCGATCATGGAATTATGCAGCGAAGGAGCTCCAATTTTCGGAGTTCACTTTATACCAGGTGGCAAGCTTCTCGACTTGCACTATATCGATGGTATAGTTCTGCTCTTCGACTCGGGCTAGTATTGTGCCCGCACTTGGAATGCGTTTCACACCCTCTAAGTGCGGTGTTCTGCTGCTGGACGTTGATTTATCAAAACAGCTTTTTATTATTTGAAAATCAGGCATTTAAAATTGTAGATCGTTTTACGCATCTCGGTAGTTGTATGAATAATTTTGCATCGTTAGATAACGTGGTCTCGGCACGCATTTCTAAGGCGACCGTAGCATTCTGCAACATAGATCATTTCTGGCGTCTCTGTCTCTGTTACTCAAGGGTAGAGCCTACAAATTGATAGTTCGGGCTATATTACTGTATGTGGGCGAAACTTGAGCCTTACCTAAAGAGCACATTCAGCGTCTCAAATTATTTGATAACCTGTCTCCGCAGCATTCTAGGAGTTAGCTGTTACAATCGCATACGCAAAGGTGCTCTGCGAAATAAGTTCTTCGGTAGTAATTGATTTACAGAAGCAGATCAACCTGCATAGATTACGCTGGTTGAGTCACGTTATACGGATGTCGGACCACCGACTTCCGAAACGAATTCTTTTTGCGACGCCACATCCCGATTGAGGTAAATCTCGTGGTGGTCAAACCGTCACGCGGTACCAGTAACCTTTCCAAAGTCGGTGTAGCATGTCTTCCAGGGTGGGGTCCACACGATCGGATATCGCCATGGTTATTTACGCTTCATCATTTGCCCAGAAACCGTGTTCGATTGTCTGTTGCACTAAGCATCTTTTTGGAGTGTTTGCTTCTTATAATGCATGGCAATAAAAGCCGCAAGGAAGCTGTCGAGCTGATGTAGCTTTACTCGTTGACGAAACTTCATTGAGTGCGTGTTCCACTCGAAGTGTAGACACCTCATTCCAGTTTGTTTGCTTACTCTTCTATAAAATCCGTAGCTATTTAAGTCCCACCCTTCCCCTTCTGTTAGGATTTTACTTTTTCATGGTTGTATGACAGTTAATCAATACGTACATGCTACCGGTGTAATTCTGCCTCTGATGATGATGTTTATGCTCCTATCGTCAGCTGTGTGATACAATTTCAGGACTCAGATTATCACTTTATTGTAATATTTTCCATTAATTATTCATCAATTATCGCCTCGAGATTCAGAATTCGTTGAACAGACACTAATTTACACTGAATACTACCGATAATATACCGCTGTCAAGAACTCCCTACAGTCTCATGGTCGACCGTGTTATCACTTATCTTAACGCTTGACCGGCCCATGCTTAACATTCGTTACCTGACGCTGGTATTATCATTTTTGATATCTTTTTAACACCAGATACTAATACGGTTTTCAAACTGCGGGTTGCAAGCGGTAAACCCAAATATTTTGATCTACCCTAACCAAATATTATTGAATCTCCATTCCAGCTACTGAAGCGTCACGAGTGGAATTCCGTTTCTCGCGCGAATATTCTGATCGGGACTCCTGGCAGACTGGCTCAACACCAAACCGAAAACCCACTAATGGATTTGTCCAATTTGCAGATGATCGTTTTAGACGAAGCGGACCGTCTCCTGGACCCAACATTCCGGGGAGATTTGGACAGCATTTTGACCAATGTGACACCAAATCGACAGACATTATTGTTTTCTGCTACACAGAGCAAGTGAGAAAATGATTACCGCTATGAAGCTCTCTATGTCCGCCATTGGTTAAATGTTTGTCTCATTCTTCACCAGGCCACTGGAGCTGGTGCTTTTCTCTGCTTTTTTCCCACGAAACTTCATTGAAAAGGGATTAAGGCAGGTGAATCGAAGTCAAATTGCTTTTTCCGCTTCTAATGTTGATTACATTTTCGACCTACACCCCTAGGACACTTCAACCAACGCTAATCATTCCCCAGTACTTTCTGTCCAGTGCCCATGAACAATACGTCAGCAACCCCCTCGATTCCCACAGGGCGAGCTTCATTACACAGGCGACCAAGATTAAAGCACACACCCATCTCTTAATTGCAGAGGCTGTCTCCAGTGTGTTCGTCCCGGCTGTCACTTCGATCTGATTTGTCAGGCGATTTCATGCCAACCGGTTCAGTTGCAGTGATTGCTGTCATTAATCTTGCTCTTGATTGGTTCCGGTGTGCGATGTTTTGCCTATTGTACGGGGTCTGTTGATTGAACTCTTTGCTAGTTCACCTTACGCTTTCTACCCGCTTGACACAGATGTGCAATCGTGCAGTACTTTGTGCTGTGCGGTTGAAACCGTGCTAAATTGAATGGCCAGAGGTAGTGAGCTGCATGTTGGAACAGGCTGGAGTCTCACTACCATTTCCTGTTCTTTTTGCATCCTCATATCTG
Source organism: Atriophallophorus winterbourni (assembly GCA_013407085.1). Classification (NCBI taxonomy): domain Eukaryota; kingdom Metazoa; phylum Platyhelminthes; class Trematoda; order Plagiorchiida; family Microphallidae; genus Atriophallophorus; species Atriophallophorus winterbourni. The sequence continues at coordinate 33,100 of JACCGJ010011223.1, read as the reverse complement.
TCTAGGCCTGGGCAACCTGACAGTATCTTAGCCCACGTGTAGTCTCTGACTGTGCGGCACTTTACCTGGATCAGGCTTGTGCTTTCATACCATTCGTACCATATCCGTTTGACAGGGCGCTAGGATGTCGCGGTATTTTTCCCACTATTGCGGATACACAATTTACAACTGGGTGTGGTGGGGAATCTGAGCTAAGCACACGTACTTTACTTTTTGCTTTTGTACGACTATCTCCTCCAGGAGGATAAGTCGGCTTCAATGAAGAGCCTTGGGAATTTGGGTACAAAGCGGCGTCCCCAGCACCACTCGGCGCTTGTTCAAGTAAGCTTCGCTAGCCTTTGCACAACCAACTGCGACCTGCAAGACAGCAGGGAGTGCACCAACTAACTATCTACCAGACTCTATTCAAGATTTTTCCTCAGGGTTTTCTCCCGAAGTCTTTCCCGCGATCGGGTATCCCGCAAGGCAGCGGAGGTTGAAAGTCAGGGTTTTCCTTCCCTTAGATGAAATGCCCTCCCAGGCTAACGAGCTCCGTCTGCCCGAAGCAAACTGGTTTTCAGGCGCCAGTCACTCGCCCTCGCCCCTTCTCCTGTTGGTAGAAACATTTCCGCCGGGCTCGGGAAGCCACTTGTGCAGGCCAGAAGCTGGACTTGGTTGTCATAGGCTACCCACTACCACACTCGGCTAGGACAACCTTTGGAACCATGTATAGCATTACACCGCCACGTAACCATGACAAAATAATACCCTAAAAGATACAATAAAATCACCCTAAAACACTGCGGCTGTTATTAACGAAACTCGATTAATTACATGTTTGATTTGTGGTGGAGACACATCATTTCGGCGTGCCCGTGCATACTCTTCTACGGATTTCATAAGTCAGGCCTTTTCCCGTGTATTTATTCTATTGTGTCTGTTGTATGACAGTTAAGCGTAAGTAATCTTGATATTGATGATTACCCAAATATTGAGACCAATTTTAACTTTGTTTATTATTATTTCATTGCTAAATGTGCGTCTATGTGATGGAGAAGCTTACAACTGGAGCTGTTTTGTTCACATTTGATTTTACTTTGAAAAGAACTCACCAGCTCAATGGGAAACGTGTCTCAGCGATTTGTGTTTTATGTTTCATACGCAGCACACTGAGCCACTTGTCCCGATTGTGTATGAACAACCCGGTGATCATATCGACCCGTTCGGGTAACGTTGGCGTTCTCCCGGATCAACTACAGCATTCCTATGCCGTGGTTCCGTTGGAACAAAAGCTCGATATCCTATGGACGTTTCTTCAAAGTCATTGTAAAAAGAAGATCATTGTATTTTTTTCCACCCAGAAGCAGGTAAGCCCACTCGCTTGTATCGTTCTATACACAGGTCCGTTTCACCTTTGAACTTTTCCAACAACTACGGCCATACTTCCGTGTGATGCAGCTTCGCGGAAACATGCAACAATACAGGCGTTTCCAGGTCTATGATCAGTTTAATTCTACGCCTCATGGCTGTGTTCTCTTGGCCACAAATCTGGCAGAACGTGGTCTGGGTAAGTTGAACGGATTAACCGCGTTTGGAATGGACAGATTGCAGTTGAAAAGACTACTGTACGGATGTACAGTATCGCTGTTGTGTATTCTCGCTAGCCTAATGTTTGTAGCCGTTTTAAACTCGGTGAAGAATTCAAGTGAAACATATTCTTTTGTCATATCTGTCTAGGCCTGGGCAACCTGACAGTATCTCAGACCACGTACAGTCTGTGACTGTGCGGCACTTTGCCTGGATCAGGCTTGTGCTTTCACATCACCTAACGAGCAGCGTAATAGGGCTCGAATAAATAACGTTGCGCGAGGTGGCAGCACTGCATTTGAACCCCCCTGTTTTGCTCTTGATGAAAATACATTCGGGATTCCCCAATTGAATTGCTTTGTGCGGTCGGCTAAAATTTCGCGTTGCATGAATTGCATTGACTGATAAATAGCCTTGCAATAGACTCATGTTCAGTCGTTTCATTGTGAAGATTGGCCCGAGAGTAATAAATCGTCTGTCGGAGAATTCTAGCTGTTTATAACCCGACCTGTGTGTACGTGGCGAATAGGACCGTCAAACTTGATCCCGAGTTGATTATGAATAAATTTTACTAACCTCGAAGAGCTTGGATGATAAATACACGATCTGTTATTGGTAAATGACCGGTTGATGTGATCTGGATAAACGCCGTGTGAATCAGCAACTTATGGTATGAAAGCACAAGCCTGATGCAGGCAAAGTGCTGCACAGTCAGAGACTGCACGTGGGCGATATTACTGCCAGGTTGGCCAGGCCTAGACAGACATGAGAAATAGAGAATAAAGATGGTAGTGAGACTCCAGCGTGTTTCAGCACGCAGCTCACTATCCCTAGCACAGAAGTACTGTACGATTGAACAAACACGGCCCATTGTCAACAAGTACCTGTGCGCGAACCATACCATGCTTTATGTACCGTTTGTATTACGCTAAAGAACTACTCGTACAGTGATTACGAGCGAACGATAATTGTTTTAAGAAGAAAAATACATTGAAGCAGGGTTGGGTTCCTTTCCATTATAGTTGTGAGAAGTGTGATTTAATCCCGTGACGAATATGTAATAAAGGAGGGGCCAACAAGCTAATAGATGAACAGCATGAAAACGGACATGGTATTTGCTGGCGAGGGATTCACATGATGGAACGGATGTGCTGCAATCGTGCAGTACTTTCTCTGTTTGCGAGCGATGAATTGCTTAAATGTTTCACCACGGGCAATGAGTTGTATAAAGGATGACGCTGGAATCTCACTACCACTATATCATCTCCACATGCACCACAACCGGACGGTATCTAAACGCACCTGCGATGTAGAACTGCGTGGCACTTGGAATAGCTCATACGTACATACGTGACAACAGTGACTTCCAAACTCAATCGTTGTCTACTCATCATTACTTCATGACATGCGAATCCTTGCCTGATGAGTGCAAACAGCAAGAACTGATTGTGGTGTGTATTGGGAAAGCATTTAATGATACTTGCTTGTCTTTATGCATGAATTTGTATGTTTTCGAACCTAATCTTACTGTCTCCACCTGATGACGGCAAACAGCCAGAAACCGGTCGTGGTGTGTAAGGGATGGGATGTTTGTATTCATTTTTAAGCAAAATGTTTACAGCACATTCCTAGAAATTAGGTGATCTCTTAGATTATTGTCAGCACTAAGCAAAGTTGGACTTAAATGAATTTAAATGATTTCGCGTCAACCGGCGAAACTCCCAAACGACCAACATTTTGTGCTGCGTGGTATTCGAGCATCGACGTAAAGTTTTTTTACAGTCTTTCCTTAATCCAACGACAAAACATACTTTTGACTAAACCCAACAGAGCAGAGCTAACCATCTTATTGTCCCATGTTAAAATGGGCGCGAATGTGCAATTGTGCAGTACTTATGTAACACCAACAGTACTGAGCTGCATGCAGAAACACACTGGAGTCTCACTGCCATTTTATCTTCGACCATTTCCTCTCATATCTATAGGCCTGGGCAACCTTAGAGTATATTAACCTATGTCGGTAATATGAATATGCAACGCCTTGCCTGAATCGAGCTTGTGATTTCATAATCGCATGCCTGGTTAGCATCTATCCACTCGGGTTTGTTCAACAAATTTGCACAAATCGAGGCACAAGGATGCCTTTTCACAATGGATCTCAATCATGCTGAGTGCGAGAGTGTCAGCACCTTTCGCGACTTTCTGCTCACCCGAAATCAGTCGAAAAAAATCTCGATTGATAGCTTGAAAGTGCCACGGAACATGAGAACATCTTCGAAGACCACAGGGTTGAACTACATCGGGACTAGATTTAGCAGCTAGGTTGGCGTAACGTGCATGATCGGACCACCATGACTTTGTCCTTCAGCCTGAGTTGTAACATTGCAATAAAACTTGAATGCCAAAATATGCTGCTATTTTTCGCTGAACAGCTTATAGTACGCCTACCGTGTGTCACGTCTCGTGCTCTAACCGATTGCACTCTAATTTCTTTGCATTATGAATACACGATCCATCCCAAACATATTCCAATCGATATTGAGATCCTGTTCTCGACACGAATACCAGCAACATACAGCTACATCATGGATGTGCAATCGTGCAGTACTTCTCTGCTATGCGGCTAACCGGTAGTGAACTGCATGCTGAAACACGCTGCAGTTTCACTACCATTTCTAGTTTTCTTTCTCATATCTGTATCGGGGCCTGGGCAAGCTGACAGTGTCTTAGCCCACATCCAGCCCGTGACTGTGCGGCACTATACCTAGTTCAGTCTCATGCTTTCTTACATATCATACATATAGAAGTGAACTAACAATATTTACTGATATACATGTCATCTATTCCGTGTTTCACAGCTAATTTCGAATCTTGCTCTCCCATTTCCCCTTGTCATTTGACACGTTGCACTCTTACAGACTTTCCCGCGGTAGATTGGGTTGTACAGTACGATTGCCCTGGCCAACCGGACGACTACATTCACCGTGCCGGACGAACAGCTCGTTTCGGGCAAGCAGGCCGATCGATAACATTTTTGCTCCCCTCGGAATTGGCGCTGGTACAAGTATTGCAAGATAAAGGTGTCCGTCTGAAAATGCAAAAGTAAGGGGAAATCCCTTTCGCTCAGAAAATGTGTTCATGCTGACGGTTTGCCTATTCTTCTTCTTCAGTTTTCCAGAGAAACAAATCAAACGGATCGTGTCTACTCGAGCTGCCTCTATTTTGGCTTCACGACCTGAATTAGCGGTCGCTGCTCGTGCCGCGTTCACAGCCTATTTGCGAGACTACTGCATGATAGCTGGATCACCCGCAACACGCCCAGATGCCGCACACCCGAGGATCTTCAGCCCTTGTGACTTACCACTCGAACAGTTCTCTGCCTCGTTGGGTAAGATTGGACAATTATAACCATTGCGTTGTGTAGGATCTTGTTTCTTCACCGACGTGTTCACTTTAATTGGCTCCAGTTTCTTCTTCTCTATCTTCGTCGCGTTTGCCAAAGACCCATGCGTCTGTCCGTTCACCATCATTCCCGATGACTGGTTGAGTACATATTTTACACTGCTTGCCATCGGTTTTCCATTGGTCCATAGGCTGCAACCAATAGAACGTGATAGTTAACTGACGTCGTTTTTGAATAGCACGACTCGATTAATTCTCAGACACATCGTTTGTTTCCTTTGGCAAAAATCTCTGCGTTGTACAAATCGAACTGGTGCCCGAATCGATCGACATGTATTGAGATCAATGATTTCTGGTCATACCTTTGTATGTAATCTTGTGCTCAGTCCGTGATTGTTTTGTCCCATGTAGTTCTTTTCGCATTTTCCACACGCACTCCTGTCGGCGATATTCGATTTTTCATCTTTACACCTTCACCCTACGCGTTGCTGAAGCAGATACGTAAGATTAAGGTGGGTTTTTGTGCGATCTTTATTTTCCATGACCAAAGGACCCGGTTCATGATTTATGAGATACGTTGAACAAGCGCATCTTATTTTGTTTTCATCCCCGTTTCGTTGTTGAGGCCAGTTGACCTTGCTGCATGGTAATATATTCCTTGGATATCCGTTCTTCTGTAAAATTCGAACTGATCTTCTTTTCGCCTTCTTGGGTGTGTTGCAAAATTCCGTTGCTCTTTTCAATAGGTATATGATGCAGCTGCGTTTATGAGTAGTCAGGTGCATGCTGTGTGTATTCTTCCGGTAGACATTGGTCTATAACGCTTCTTGACTTAGTATTCTCACTTGAAAATCCGGAAATGCCAGGCAGCAGTCACTCTCAGTTTCTTTGGTAAATGAAATTGAGTAGTTTGTTTGATTTGCCCACTTCTCTTCTTTCCATGGTCCATATCTTTTGTCGTATTATTGGTATAGCGATCTGTTCCAGACGTTGCATGGCTGCTTTGGCAACTAGGCTGGAAATCGATTATGCTGTCGTTGTTCCTCCTCGAATCTTTTTGTAGAGCCTTCCATCGACAACTTGCCTCGAACAGGTCCATCAAACTATCTTGCATGAACCGATTTTCATTGTTGTTAATCCCTTTTTCATCAAGTAAAGTTAATATAGGCTGCTTTGTGTACTATCAGTCGAGGTGTATAAGGCCGTTACATCTAAAAAGCATTGGATTGCCATCTTTGATCTCCACAGCTGTCAATTTATGAGGCCATTTGTGCAGCAGAGTTTACCGAATATTCTTTGTCTGTCGCCCGGTATAACCATCTTCTTTATAGTTCCTAAGTTGATCCTCTTGGCAACTAAACTGTCGGACACAATAGGTTATTTTATTTGTGTGTCTTCGGTAGTCCGTAGAAAAACGGCTTTATTGATCCATCTAAATTTTCAGCAAAGAAGATTAGGTTAACCACAAATTTGAGAAAAAACTTCAGCGCACAAGATATAAATGCTGCGATTGTACGGACAGATTTGAGTTGCCAATCGGTGGGCATGGTATGGTCTTTTGGATTCATTCTTGTTTGGTACTCTTTTTAATTTGTCTCATGAACTTCAGTTTTTTGAATGCAGCGTCGCTATTGCTTCCAAGCCATTTAATCAGGCCTTCATTCATTCATCTCTGTTGTACGTTGAAGTGGTTTTCGTTATAATCTGCCTTGTTCATTACGACAGCGGTTCTTCCTTTACCAATGGGAAGTATAACGATGCCCTTTATCAGCCTGTTTAACACTTTTATTTCCTGTTTATCGAGTTTCACGTTCTGTGATCCTATGGAGCGTAGGTACACATGGTTCGTGATTGTCTTCTTTGGTATCTTCTGTCAGGGTGTGGCATTCAAATATTGACTCCAAACGTATTTGAGTAAATCAACAGTTTGGAAATTTCAAGAGATATGGCTTAGAATCGTGTTCAGCGCTGGCCTTGCTGTAGACATCATCTCGGAGTGTTTGATTAGTTTTGTACTCGCGAAGGGAGAGGCTAGCTTATTATGATGCATTACAGTGAACGCTGAGGTCGCTTTACTCGTTTCATTTGAGGTGTGGGCACCTGATCCAAGTGTGGCTGCGCTTACTATTGTAGAGATTCCGTGGCTTTTATATCCCATCATTCCCCATCTATTTATGATTTTGGTGTTCGGTACTTGCTACAGGAGTGTGGTATTGTCTTCGAAGATAGGATTCTGATGAAAACGATTAGTTGGGATCTACTTCACTTCTTCCTCCCAATGCGCCAAATTATTCCTCCAGTTGAGCTACAAACTACATGATTCTACTTCTCTTTTTTACGAACTCTCAGTGAACTCAATCTGAACACGCTACAGTCACTGCCACTTATTTTACAGCACCATTTGAATTTTAGAACGGTAAAGCCTTCTACGACTCTAATTGATTTTTTTACATTCCTTTCCTCACCAATATTTTGTAGTGCTAACACTGTTTTAAGGTTCTTGAACCTATTCTTACTGTCTCCACCTGGTGATGGCAAACAGCAAGAGACCGATTGCGGAATGCAAGTGCTGAAGGATATGAGCACACTACAATAGTTAAACGTGGGATTTTTTTCAAAAAATGGACAACGTAAAATTCTCGTAGTGCATGATTAGCTAGAGCGAACCCGGGTCTTGTCTTCACAACCGATTTCTTATTCGCCACAGGACTACCCTCCATACCAGAACTTCCTAAACGGTTCCTGCAATGGACGACAGATCGAACAACGACATCCAGTAAGCCGACAACAAATTCGAATCCGGCACAAAGCATATGGTGTCAAGATTCGCCGGAAAGCGATCAACAAGATGATTTCCTGCTCAAAAAACCGGAATACGCCTCTGAATCTTGGGCGACGAACTCTGGGGTGAAAAGAACAAATTTGCTGGAGGTTCTTACAGAATCCGATGAAGATAGTGATCGGGATCCTCGTTCGACAGCTGAGTCAACCTTGCAGACCATGGAAGCTGGTGGAGAACGCAGCCACGAGAATAAGGTAACGTGTTCCTACGGGTACATTTTTTCATTTCCGACTATCTTTCGCTCCGATACCCGTTTCCGTTGATCACCTCGATTTCTAACAAGACAACTGCGCTTTTTTATTACCAGGATTTAGTTTTTTCGAGCGAAGCCTCAAGTTGTTAGTAAGCTTGTTTCAACATACTTTTCAATATTTCTGAATTAAAATGAGTTTCAGAGTTGGGTCTACATACTTATCTGACTTTAGGCCAGTGGTCTCCTTCCTGGTGGACTGCGTTTAAAATACTCCCAATTCCAAGTTTTTCTCCGGAATGAATTCTACCTTAGAGATTGATTCTCAATACTGACGGATGTGTAATCGTGCAGTACTTCTCTGCTATGCGGCTAACACCGTGCTCAATTGATTGGCTACCGGTATATGGTATGGTATGAAAGCACAAGCCTGATCCAGGAAAAGTGCCGTACAGTCAGAGACTGCACGTGGGCTAAAATACTGTCAGGTTGCCCAGGCCTAGACGGATATGAGAAAGAAAATCGAAATGGTAGTGAGACTCCAGCCTGTTTCAGCATGCAGCTCACCACCGTTGGCCAATCAATTTAGCACGATGTTAGCCGCACAGCACAAAAATGCTGCACGATTGCACATCTGTGCAGGAAAAGGGTTTGTGTTTGTACCGCCGAAGCGAGTACATTGGCTACCGGTAGTGAGCTGCATGCTGAAGCACGCTGCAGTCTCACTACCATTCCTATTTTGTCTCTCTTATGCTGTCTAGGCCTGAGCAACCTGACAGTATCTTAGCCCACGTGTGGTCTGCGACTGCGCGGCGTGGATCAGGCTTGTGCTTTCATTCATTCATTCATTCAATACTGACGAGTTGTAGTATCCCCACCACTTCATTTATGCGCAACCTAACAGTGTCACACCCCGCCTAAACACGGGGATTCGTTATTTCATACACCGATTGACATTGTCACATTTGCGATGAACTTGGTACCAGCATTGAATCATTTTCCCAGGCCAAACCCACGGTCATTGAGACAGTTATACGTACTGGTTGTAGATTTCGATCCCGAAATTGAGTGTTAACGCTCAGTTTTACTGAACGAGGCACAAGCCTGATCCAGGAAAAGTGCCGTACAGTCGGAGACTGCACGTGGGCTGAGATACTGTCAGGTTGCCCAGGCTCAGTTTCACTAACCATGTTGTCCATTGGCTTTAGTTCACCGACCATTGTTTTTTTACAGAAAAAAACCACACGTGTACAACTGGCCAAGAAGCTATTGCGAAAGAAAATTCAAGTGCATCACAAACTCGTATTCGACGAAAATGACGAAGTAAGTGATGTTTAATTCTGTCCGATATGTAATAGATACCGTCTGCAGGACTATGATATTACTAGTTGTTTTGCTAGCTTTCCTCAATTGCCTGTAGCTAGTCGATAAAAGACTCGCCTGCTTGTTGAGTCTAAAACATACGCTCCATTTAAGTGTTTTGATTTCCATCGTTACTCGTCCGTTTCAGGTTGTAGGCCAAACCCCACAGATGGTTTCCACAGAACCAACGGATACGAACCCCGTCACCGGTCCCTTGGATGTGGCCACGGAACGTGAACGACTACGCGAGATTACCGACAAACAAGATCGATTACTATGGAAAGAGCGCCGAAGAGAACAAAATCGATTGCGACGGAAAAAGATCAAAGAGGAGCGTAAAAAATTGCAACAGAAACACCAACGAGAACCGGAACTGTCCACCGAGTCATCCAGTGCAGACGAATCACCTCCGTCAAAGATGTCGAAACTTGAACAATAAACTATTATCTTGTAGCAGCGTTTTCCATCATGGGTATCCGCATGGTCTGGACATTTCAAAGGTTAACAACAAAGAAAGTCCAAGTATGCTAGCCGGCTTTTATATAGTGCACTTGAATGTTTCAACCAGGCGGTCAGATTTCGCCCGATGCGTTTTACATGTGAACACGTGCTGCGATATTGTAGTGTGCGAGTAGTAAATAATCTATTCCCAACCGTATACGGAGCCCAATTTAGTATTTGAAGCCGATGAACCCGAGCTGAGATTAGATCGGAATCCATTGAACATATTACCTCTTAATATTTTGCTCGTGTTCAAATGTAAATTTACGCAACAATCGACATTAGATCGGTACTACCTGACACAACTTCTAGAGCGCTACCTGTAACTAATGTCAGGGTAGTTGAACTGCAGCATATAGACCTACATCATTTGGTAACCATCGTCGTTATCTATAGTTGATAGTCAACCTCGGATTTTGTCATTGATCTAGGACTAGGTTTAGCCATTTGATGTTTATGTTCATCAGTGGGATGAGGTATGGTATGGCATGAAAGCACAAGCCTGATCCAGGCAAAGTGCCACACAGTCAGAGATTGCACGTGGGCTAAGATGCAGTCAGGTTGCCCAGGCCTAGACAGATATGAGTGGGAAATAGAAATGGTAGTGAGACTTCAGCGTGTTTCAGCATGCAGCTCACTGCCGTTGGCCAATCAATTTAGCACGATGTTAACCGTACAGCACAGCAATGCTGCACGATTGCACATCGGTATGAGGCCACCGACGATACTGGCTAAATTCTCCTGCAACATAATCAAACGAAATTACTGGTGATATGGTGAACTTGGTCTTTACCGGTGGCAGGATTAAAACAGAAAACTTTGGTCCTGTGCACCGCGGAGGAAATACCGTGACGCGTTGATAGACCAGATAGTGAGTGATTAGCGCGAACTTGCGGTAATCGCGTTGATATGTTCACATGGCTAACATCATATGGGACCCTGAGCGTCTCTAAATATCTTGGCACATATGCAAACTGTCGCTGTGCCGAATTGTCCGTGATTTCGTTTACGCACTACAAACAAATCCTCGATATGTAGTATAAACGATTAAACGAATGTTGGGCGATAAGAAGACTGTTTCCCCGACGAAATCACTTCATCTTTTGTTGGCAACACCTTCAAAGCATGCAAAGTTGGCAACTGTAACCCACAATGCGGTGACAACATTGTACACACAGCAGCTGGTCTTCAGTCATGATGGCTGCTTCCAATATTATGACGCATCATTAGAAATATTGAAAATACAGATTTTTAATTGGTAAAAACGGCAACGTATTGTTCAGGGTATCTGCTCTGCTGCCAGTCAAATTCACTATCGCGGTTGCATGTAATGTAATACTGGTTTCGGTTCACGACTGTCTCAATCGATCTAAACCAGAGGTCGGACGATAGCTAGGACATAAAACTTGAAGGAAATACTGGTCCAAATACGTCAGATGTTACATGTCATGTTCCAAATGAATACCGATTTGGAACTTTTATACCTTACTAACCTGCTTACCCTTGACGATTGGACTCAAGCAGTAGATGTTGGGGATACCATCCATGTCGAAAGCATTTGACCGCGTAAACAACAGTTTTCTTTTACAGAAGCTGGAACGTTGTCGTATCGCTGGAGACTATTAGCCTGGTTAGAAAATTACCTGACTGATCGACTGGTTCAAGTCTCTGTGGACGGTGCTTTATCGAAGTCGGTAGCCGTGACAATTGGGGTGTTTCAGTGATCCGTCATCGGACCAATCCTCTTCACACTTTATGCCATCAAATCTAAGATCGTACTGTTCACGGACGATATAAAAGTGTCGAGGATAAATAAGCCGGAAGACTGCGAACTGATCCAGAAGGATCTGGACAACCTCCACGTTTGGTCCCTAAAAATCGCCTATTTTTCAATTTCCAAAAGTTTCACATGTTAAACCTTGGAAAATATGTGGAGTTCCAATATTTTCTTGGTACACGGCCTCTCGTGGACCATGGAACAAAAGGACTTGGGTGTGTTAATAAGCAACACTGCAACTCAGTCTATCGCAAAACATCACATAAATTGTCACTTTTAAAGAGAATTTTCGGTAGGTTCTCAAAACAGACAATTCCATTCTTTATAAATACGTACATCCGACCCGCGATGGAATATGCAGTTCAAACATGGTCGCCATGGCTTAAAAAGATGTTGCGACTTTGCAAAGAATATACCTTCGAGCTACCAAACATGTCGCCGGACTTGTTATATTATTCCTCGTTCACATATTATTCTGTTTTTTGTAAAGCTATATGATTTTTAGACCATTAAAATTGAATTGAGCATATGCAAATCCCGATTCTTACTGCCCCTACCTGCGTGAGTGCAAACAACACGAGAGCGGTCCTGGTGTGTGATGGAAATACATGCAAATGAGCATTATCATAAGCAGAATGTTTATGTAGTGTTAAGGCTGAACAATTAAAGATATATTTAATCAACTTCTCTGACAACGATCTTTGAAAAATATGACGTGATCTTACGTTGCGGGAAGCGTTTTACCATTGCAAATCGAAATAAAATGCATCAAAAGCAGGACACTTTTCAACGCTAACACGAGGTTGCGCGAGCAAAGACGAACGGGCTTGTAGCAGTGGCAGAACTAATGAACGAACGAACGAGGGCCATCACGTTGGAAATAAAACTTGTGGTTAGCATGGTTTACTCATTATTCCAAACTGACTTTAGGTGAAGACCAAATGCATGTGAAACACTTCTTCCACACACTTGCCAGCGAGTAACACCTTTCGCTTCCTTTATATATGCGAAAGAGGCTTTCATTGTACGGTTGAGTTCACGCTTATTTCGCTAATATGATGCCCATATTCACTTGTTACTTCTTTTCTCAAAATATAAAAGAATCAAAATCTCGAATGTAGAATTTTTATTCCTCATTTTCAACTTTCTGTGCTAAATTAGAAAATAAAAGAGCTTAAAAAATAAAAGCAATCGAGCCAGAGTGAGAGTTAGGACAAGGAACTATTACTACAAACGCCAGCAAATACATTGAGCATTATAAGGAGGATCATGATCGAAAGTTTCTATAAAGATTTTACATAGATGACAGTTTTGTATGCATGTTCCAAGGATTACAGGTTAGCGCTCACACATTACCACCGCAATACGTATGACAGATGGCTAGAACTGTTTGTTGAGTCTTCGGTTTAGGCCCGAACTACCCGATGGTAAGCAAACCCACATGCAATATATCAAATTGTGCCTATCCTTAATAAAGATTAGTGATTCAAAATAATTAAAAAAGCGAAGTGCAGGAACGAATTGCCTCCTTCGACACTCAGTCAAATACAAGAGTGTGCAATTATGCAGCTAACACCGTACTAAATTGATTTGCCACCGGTAGTGAGCTGCACGCGGAAAACCACTAGAATCTCACTGTAATATCGATTTCTATTTTCCCTCTCATGCCTGTCTTAGACTGAATGTTAACCAAGGTGCAGCCTATGCTTGGGCAGCACTTTTGTGATCTCATACATACACAAGATTGCGAAGCTAAAACTCTCGTGTATTTAACGATCGTGACACATTTTCTGCTTTGTTTTTTGATAGATCATTATTGAGGGGCTGAGCTAGTGAAAAGATGGCATATCAGAACTCAAGTTGTATTTCTAAAATGCGCAGAATAGATTGATAAATTTACATAGGAGTCAGATGCGGAACGGCAGAAAATCCCGCTAATGTTGATCCGGTAGAAGCAGCCTTGGGGCCAAGCATCATGGCACGCTGATGTACCGCTTCTTGCTCTTCCGTTTGAACGCGTTCCAGCTCTAGAAACAGCGGCAGAAAACACAAGGTTGCTGTACTGGCCATGAACCAAGATATACTTCGACCCCAACTATATCCGGATTTCATTCCGGCACAGGCCAAGGACAACAATTTTGAAGCGTGCTCGCGAACAGTTTCGGGGAACATTTCGCCTAATCCGATAATTCGTTCGAGAAAAGTTTCGTCCTCGAAATCATCAGTCAGCATGAATGAGTTCACATCACCGGCTTCGTCCGTTTGTTTTGAAGGTACACTCACCAATTGTTTCGTGTGTTCAGCATCGGACAATCCATCAGATTCGGCTGCATAGTTAGGTGGTGGGAGATTTTCAGATAAAGCCTGCAATTATTAGGAAGGTACCTTACTTCTGTTTGCATATTGACGATTAAATAAGATAGTTTTCCCGAAATACGCGAGCGGAATGCTGCAAGCGAAAGAGACAAATATAAATATGAATGAAAGTAACAAAATTTTCCGTGCATTTTGAAGGGTTATCGAAAAGCGCATTAACTGGCAAATTTTGACTGCTAATAAAACCCAGATATTTCACTGGAATAGATTTCTCGTGCGCGTCAAAAAAGTATAATTTTACGAAAAATAACGTTCACAAAGACGCCATTATTATTATTACACAAGTTTTTACAGACGATGTGCCAACAAGTATACCATGAAGAAGGTCCATGATGAAAGAAAAATAGGAAAAAGAGGGGATTTTTTGTCTGTCTTTGATCTTTTTTGGAATAAAGGAGGGTCATTGATAAACGGGAACACAAGCACGGCAGGATTCTCGCCACTTGTTCCTTTCTTTTGCCATCACACTGAGTGTTATCAGCCACAGATCTTCATCGTCCCTCGGACCTCACCAGGGTAAGCGCGATGTTCTCACGATGGCTAGTGGGGCTGTTAGACGCTTGAGGGTCTTCCGCCATGCATGGAGTTGATGGACGGATGATAATTTGTCATAACAGTAGGAAGCAACCTAAACCTTTGCCCGAAAGACGGTATTATTTGGCTCTCAGATCACCCTATGTAGCATGGGCTTTCCGATTTTCTTCGCTGACGCATTCGCTCTGATGCACAAGACTAGTGCCATTCTTATAAACAGAACGCATAATCCCACTGAATAACTGTTGTAATTATTTCAGCTAACCAATCAACGGATCACCGTTGTGAGCTTCCGTGTGGGGTACGCAGTTCGATGATCTACGGCCCGGATTGATACCTCAGATTTTCCAGTAACTGTTTCACCATCAAAATCGGAGAGCAAAATTATCATGATACATTCGTCCAAAAAACGTTCTCACTTCTCGCCTAGAACTGTCTTGTGCTCATTATCACTTTGTTTGTGCAGCTTGAAATTTTACACCAGATAAAACCCCATTACAAATTGAAAAGATGACTATGGAGACAGTATCATCAAGCAAACTTTGTCCAATTTTTGGGTAACAAATGAAGACTTGAATGCGGCAATGAGAGAAAAACAAACAGTAAACTTTGTACTTACAAGCTTTTTCCAAAGGATTAAGTCGTGTATAGCTACCAATCTTTCAAATATTCCTTTATGAGGTATGCTCCACTATCTCAGCAAATCAATTAGTAAATAAATTAATACTGCCATATAACCACGAGGACAACAGTCAGGTAAGTTTAGAATATACCACTATAAGGTGAACCAGTTTAGGGGGTCGATAGCCCGGCATCGGCTATAAGTAAACTGTGCCAGTTGATTCACATCCATGTCCGCTTATGGTGACGAACTACGTTTTTCTCTCTCGTGGTGTGCTGAAGAACCCATGGCCATGCTATAAAGCTCCAGAAGTGAAGAACACTATGCCTAACACAAGGATTCACGCTCTTAACCCTTTGTCTACTGACGGAAACTAGTTACCACCTCAAACAAGCATTTGATTGCTCAGTAGCTCCCGTCGGCAAATTCAATCACTATCGGAGTGCACTTGTCAGGCGGCGTCTGGCATCTGATCCATAAAAATTAATCATGTGTTTTATTTATGCTATAATTAAGAAGAATAACACAACAATATCATCAAATACGTATATCCAATTCCCGTAGACAAAGGGTTAACAAGAGTTGTTAACTTGTGGAATGCGCTTCCGGAAGAGGTCATTTCAGCAAGATCTGAAAACCAGTTCAAGCAACTAGTGGATAATGCACTTCCTGAAATCACAGAGAAAGCGTGCAACACTGGACGGGATTTCTTCAACAGGTTCTTCTGGATTATATTGCTGATAGAAAGAGATTCGGCTCGCAAGGCGTTGACCCGCTGCCGTCTATCAAGAAGAAATCTGCAGAGAGCTACCCACAACTGCCTAAATGTTTTTTCCTTTAGTCCGTTTGGAATCTTTGAAGACCGGACTTAATATAGGGAGTACCTCAATAGCCAATAGTTTATTACGGTATAAAGGCGGGGAGCTTGTACAAACCGCAGGGTGGATTGTGCCGAGGTTGGAAAAGCAGTTTATGTTTACCAGTTGTTTGCACATAACGAATTGTGGCTCATTCGCCAATCAAGCGTACAGATTTTTTTCGGTGGTATGCCACTTCATACAATATCCACAAATTTCTTCTGATATGAGTGTAATGTGGAATGCAACAGTAAAACTCCCCTCACCAATAGGTGAGGCACGGAACTAAACAGCCATAGACTGTTACAAAATTTATTTTCTAGTACCAATGATGTGAAAATGGAAATATATAATTAATGATTGCTACAAAATAGCATTTAATCCAGAGCGACGGTGCTGGAAGAATTAGCATATAAAATTTGCAAACAGTTCAGTTCAGTTGCACAGGACAGTAAGTGGCGAACGAGCCAATCGAGCGTCCAGAATTTCTTTCGGTGGAAAGCTGCAGAGAAGCAACCACCACTGCCAAAGCGTTTATTCTTATTGTGGTTTGGATATCCTCGACGATCGCGATGCCAAGGGATTATCCGGGTTGTATTTAGGAAGCACCACGTAATGAATGATGCTGGAAAGATAAGAATACATTTCTCCTCACCAGTACGGTGAGAGGTCAGCTAAAGAAGAGTTGTGTATTAAACAAACAGAACTTTAGCATTTACTTACTTACCAAACAACGATAAAAATGGTGAACAACCTAATCTTGCATAAAAATTAGGGGGAGAATTCAGGAAAAAGCTTACCCCAGATGCGGTCTAAACCCTGCTTAAAACTTGCGACAGAACTGCAGGATATAAGTTCTTCTGGAAGCCGGTTCCAGAAATTTACCACCCTGAGGCTGAAAAAGTTTTTCCTGGAGTCTAGTCTACATCGCTCCTTAGCAAGTTTGAGTGAATGGCCCCGGGTGCCCAGCTCAGGACTTAAGGCAAAGAAGTCGGTCATGATAACGCCACTTAACCCCTTCAAGATCTTAAAGGTTTCAATTAAGTCACCTCTCAAACGACGGCGCGTAAGTGAAAAAAGATCTAGGGACTTTAGGCGTGCAGCGTAAGGTTTCCCTCGCTGACCCTCAATCATGCGAGTTGCGAGACGCTGTACGCTTTCGAGTTGAACGATATCCTTCTTGTAGTAAGGGCACCACGCCTGGACACAATATTCTAAATGCGGCCTAACTAATGCCTTGTAAAGGGGGAGGAATACATCGGGTCTTCTGCTGGATAACACGGATCTCAGCCGAAAGAGAACTTTGCGAGCACGTTGAGCTGCAGCGGCGCATTGGTCCTCCCATTTGAAGTCCGTCCTAACTAGTACTCCTAAATCCTTAACACGCTGTGTGGCGCTTACAGTGAGAGAATTGCCCGACACCTGAACTGAAATCTTATCAACCAGTGCTGACAAGAGTTGGCTCTTATTAAGGTTAAGTGGGAGGTCCCACTGGTGTGACCAGTTTATGACCCGTTCAAGGTCGTGCATCAAGGTATCTTCGTCCGTTGATCCGATGAATTTCACATCATCCGCAAAAATGAAGCATGGGCACTTCAATGCAGAGGACAAGTCATCGATGAAAATCAGGAATAGAAGAGGACCAAGTACCGAACCTTGGGGTACACCACTGATCACGTCGGTTTCATTCGGCAGCGTAGATCCTACCCTAACTCGGAATGTCCTACCTGTTAGGAAGGCCTTTATCCAAGCAAGTAGACTACCCCGAATGCCTTTTGCTGCTAGCCTAATCTCTAGAAGGCGGTGGTTTACGGAATCAAAAGCCTTGCTGAAGTCTAGGTAGAGGGCTTCGACAGGCTACCCTTCATCCATCCTTTTAGTGGCAGTATTGAGAAAACTAAGAAGGTTTGTCAGGCAGGATCTACCCTTAAGAAATCCATGCTGAGTTACACTCAGTAGAGAATGCCGACAAAGATGCTGACAGATTTTGTCACGCAGCAGTTTCTCCATTACTTTCGAGGCGATGCTAGTCAGGCTGACAGGTCTATAGTTACCAACAGTTGAGCTGCAACCACCCTTGTGTACTGGCACGATTATAGCTTCTTTCCATTCACTAGGAACCACTCCCATGTTCAAGCATGAATTGAAGAGCTTGCATAAGGGTTCTGTAAGCACTGGGGCAAGATTCTTTATCATAATCGAGTGGATACCGTCTGGTCCCTCAGCTTTGTTGACGCGAACATGGATAAGTGCTTCATACACCTCGGATTCCATGAAGGACAACTCATCTAGTGCAGGAGCGCCAGGTAGTAGATTAAACGAGCTAGACGGAGCAATTAAAGAATTATCACGTCTCTGAACGCCACTGAAGAACCTAGAGAAGGCACTCGCCTTAGACAGGTCGGTATCGGCTACTTTTCCGTCCTCCAGATTTAAATCTCAATGTTTTCCCTGGTTTTTCCTTTTGATTGAGCGTAGCTATAAAATCTTTTGGGATTGGATTTAGCATCCCTAGCTAAGGATAACTCAAACTCCTGTTTGAGCAAACGCTGTATTTTAACACAAGAGTTCCGAGCGGTTTTGTATCGGACCCAAGAACCAGAAGTGAGAGATAGCTTATATTGCCGCCATAAACGATCTCGTTTACGGGTAGACCGACGAACTCGAGGAGTCCACCAGGGCGGCCTATGATGCTTTTTCACGACTTGCAGCGGAGCGTGCTTGTCTTGTAACTCCTTAAGATACTTACAAATTCTATCCCAGTTTTCACTTACATTAAAATCGTTAGAGAACTGAAAGAAAGATTTTGAAGTCTGTAGAAGAAAATCCCAGTCTACAAGCCTAAAATTTCGTCTAGGGCGAGCAGTAGGTTTGTGAAACCGCAGTACCGCTTCGAAGCTTATCATTACGTGATCGCTTTTGCCGAGCGGTGGTAGGTATTTTAAGAATCTAACGGCTTCGGGCTGGGACGACAATACTAGGTCGAGAGTGGATGGAGTACATCCATTACGAAACCTCGTAGGATCACTCACATGCTGATGCAGCGCATGATCATGGAGCCATTCGAGAAACATTTCGGATTGCTTGGTGACTAAACCTACAGAGACGGCCCAATTTATGTCCGGGAGGTTGAAATCACCTAAGATGAGTACGCTGGGAGCTGATTGAAACAACCTGTCGAGCGTCTCAATCAGCTGTGTAATCTCCTGCTGGACTGCACTGGGTGTGACGTAGACACAAGCAATTGCGAGGGCTGACTTGTAGCAAGTCAGGATACTCGTAACAACTTGGACGTTTTCACTGGTTAGGGATATACCCGTTCCTGTATTGTGCAAGCCATACTCTAGGAGGAGTGCAACGCCACCGCCTCTCCTGTCGCCAGGTCTATCGCATCTAATGACGAGATACTGCTCGCTGATGTTTGTTGGCACATCGTCAAGCGCGGACAGCCATGTCTCAGAAAGCGCTATAACCCGGGGGTGCAACTCAGCCACACGAAGAGAGAGGTCAGCCCACTTATTCCTTATGCTGCACACATTAGCGTACAGCACTGGGGCGCTGGTTTTGCGTGCTTCTGAAACTAACCCTGATTGGCCCTCGGTCGAAGCACCCGAGGGAGGTGCACGTTTTTTGGCGTGCTACTTAAAGCAGGAGTATCTGGTTCAACAACCTCTTGCATGGATGTTACGGACCGTTGACTGAAGATTGAGGCCGCCTCTATCGAAGAGCAACAACTAGAGAAATTTGCTTGGCTCCCATCTTCATTTTCGATAAGCGCGTCAACGTCGTCTAATCCGGACAGCCAGACTCGTAGCGATGAGCTTTTCGGTAAGATCTTAACGGATTCACTAGCGCTACGGTTTGCATCAGGCTTACGGATAGCAGATGTCCTTAAAGCGAGGTTTCTCCTATGTGGAGCGGAAGGGTTTTGTCTAATATGAGATGGAGGGTTGTCTGGCTTAACCTGAAGCTTGTCTAGAGTTGTTGTGGCGATGTATTCAGCCCTAGACAATAACGCATCCCGATCCGCCTGGTACTTGAATTCTACCAGTATTGGCCTAGGGCGGTTATCCATCTTCCATCTCCCTACACGGTGAACTCGCACCGTGGGAGTAGAAGGCTTCAGACCTACCATCCGGATAAGATCGCTAATACATCTGCGATCAAAATCTCTTCGACTTTTTGATTCCCTAATAAAAGGCTCCGCTCGATTAAAAACTAGAACATTTCGGGTTCTAGTTTTTGAAGAATAATAAGAAGTGCCGTTAAGTGACTCAACTTGCTTACGCAAACCGTTTAATTCCTGGATAATTTTATCCAGCTCGGGTGAGCCAGCAACATTTCCATGTTGCTTCCGTTGAGTATGGGCTTTACCTTGCTTGGTACGTTTTTTCGGAGTTTGGGCTACGTTTACGACCTTCGGAGAGGAAGCTTGCTTTGAAGGACTAGGTAACTGGATAGCTACGTCTACATTATCAGGGGATGCCCTTTTTCCGCCTTTTTGATAGCACGCTTTTTTGAAGTCCTGGCTCTATTTACCACCTTAGGAGAGGTAGCTTGCTTGGAAGAACATTGCAGCCGGCTAGATTTGTGCGCTATAGCGTTGCTGCTGTAGTCTCAGAACTTATATTTGCTCTCACCACAGATGCATACGTTTGGGCGGCTGCAAAATCTGACGAGCTTTGCGACGTCACGCTATTCCTTGGCCTTTGGCAAGCGGCGTCAGTGGCAGCCTCGTGACAGCCGGTACAATACCACTGCAACCAGCGGTATTTTGCATAAATCCCGTAGTGAGATTTATGTATGCCTGAGCAGCTAGGGTGAGCCCAACGCTTGCAAGCTGTGCACTCGATGCCCTTAGCCACCATTTTGCCACATTTTTCGTTGAGGCAGGTATTTTTTGAACTCATATCTATCGGTAGAATGTGAGTAATGATAGTTCAGTAGAAAAATACAAGCTGATTTTATTACTGGCGTAATTAAACAGAGAAATATCAATAATATAGTAAAATAGTTATTCTATTTTACTGCAAATTCAAGGAATAGCAAAAATTCGTAATGATATTTATCGGAGCGTGGGAAATACAATCAAGTTGAACCGCGGGGCAAGACGGAAAATTTGAATGCACCGCCATCAAACATTAGTTTAAGTTCAAGTTCAATTTGCACAGGTCTGAAGGTGGCTAAAAGCCAATCACGCGCCCAGATTTCCTTCCACTGTATGCAGTTGAGCACCCAGCACTTCGATATCGAGTATACAGTTCGTACTTTTCACACGTTTTTGTTTCCGAATATCTGGAATGTAAGGTAGGGTTTCTCTTCACCAGCACGGTGAGAGGTCAGCCATTCAGGAAACAATGCAATAATATGCGTGAACAATGTGTGGTGTATGAAATCACTAGCCTAGTCGAGGTAAAGTGAAACACAGTCATAGACTGCATGTGGGCTAATTTGCTGTCAGGTTGTCCAAGCCTAGACGGATATGATAAAAATGTAAAAATACGTTTTTTAAAAGTTTTTTCAATAGACAATGTGCGGAAATATGATAGACCATTTAACGTCCAATTCCCTTCCAAAGCTCAACACATTTGGGAGGCTTACTATACAATCTGGGAGCTTGTTCCAGAAGTTGACCACACGGTTGCTGAAAAAGTGCTCGCTTGCCAGCAACCTGGGCATACTCTTAAGAAGTTTAATAAAATTACACCTTGTAGCTGCTTTGGGGGCAAGTTTAGGGATTTCAGTAATATTATCACCCGTAAGACCCTTTAGAATCTTGGAGGCTTCTATAAAGGTAACCTCGCAGCTGCCGTCTCTTTAGTGAGAACAAACCGAGGTCCTTGAGTCTAGCCTCATAGGTTTTACCCATTTGAACCTCAACCATCCTAGTCACAAGGCGCTGGATCCTTTCGAGACATGCTAAATCTTTTTGCAAGTACGGTGCCCAGGATTAAAAGCAGTATTCCAAGTGAGGCAGCACGACTACTTTGTATAAGCGAATGAAGATTGAAGGTTTTCGGCAAGATAACGCTGAGCGAAGTCTGAACAATTCTCTGCAATCTTTGTTTGCAGCTTCAGCACATTGAGTAGCCCATTTGAAATCGCCAAGATTCTTCACTTTCTGAGCAGCCGCTATTCTGATAGATCCTTCACCAACTTCTAGTTGGGTTGCCGCTAAATCAGTCGTCAGAAGACAGCTCTTCCCCAGGTTTGGTGGCAAGTCCCAGGTCTTTGCCAACTCGATTACTTTTTCTTAATCAGAGATAAGCGTATCTCTACTGTCGATTCCTATGATCTTAACATCATCAGCAAACAGGAAGCAGCGTGAACTCAAGCACGCTGCCAAACCGTTTACGAAAATAAGGAAAAGTAATGGACCAAGCACCGAGCGTTGAGGCACTCCACTGATAATCAGTGATTGCTCCGAGCACACCCCTGCAATTCTAACATAGTTAGTGCGATTAGTTAAGAAGCTGTCTAACCATCGATGTAGGTCACCTGTGACGCCACACATACTTAGTTTGTGCAGAAAGTACCTATGGTTCACTGTGTCAAATGCCTTTTGAAAATCAAGATAGCAGACTTCGACTACTCTCCCTTCATCGAGGCGTAATGTCACTTCGTCATGAAAGCTTAGAAGATTGGTTAGGCAGGACCTTCCTTTCCAGAATCCGTGCTGGGCATCGGATAGTAAGGAATTGGCTACCAAATGTTTACGTACCTGGTGCCGAATGATTTTTTCCAAGTACTTAGAAAGAATGTTTGTGGGGCTTACTTGCCTGTAGTTGCGTACATCCGAAATTGGACCTTTTTTTTGCTCGTTTCCAATCATCCCGTAGTATACCTTTGAGTCAGGTAGCTTCGAAAAGATTTCTGATTGCAAGGCTAACTATATTCGCGAGCGGTTGAAGAATAGTTCAGTTCGGTTCAGTTCAGTTTGCACAGGCCAGAATGTGGCTAACGAGCCAATCGAGCGTCCAGAATGTAGAGCGGTGGAAATCTCCAAAAGAGCGCACACAACTGCCAAAGTTGGTTGATATCCTCGTCGGACGCGATAATACGCCATTTGTTTTCCAGGCCGTCATTCGGTCCCAGGTATTTGTGGCTGCGACGGAGAAAAACGGAACGTTTATCTCTCCACCGAGCCGGTGGTAAGAACCGTATAAATTTCAAATGAATAACATTTGCATGCTTATTCTATCGGCAGGTGACTTGCATATTCATGGACAGTTGTCAGGGAATAGCTCATGCCACGAGGCATCCAAAACCGTTTTGAATGCACCTACTGATATGCAAGCGACTAGATCCTCAGGCAACTTGTTCCAGAAGCTTACCGCTTTTCACCGAAGAAGTGTTGCCTACGTTTCAAACGATTCTGATTTGTTGCGATTTTCAATCTATGTCCTCTAGTTGAAGGGTTGGTCTATTCAGAGAACAGGTTTTGACAATCCTCGTCTCCTAAGCATTTCAGGATTTTAAAAGTTTCTGTTTTGTAACCTTGTAGGCGCCGACACCGAAGTGAGAAGTGGATTAACGAAATTAGACGTTACTCGTAGGATTTCCCTGACATATCTTCAACCATTTTGGTAGCCAGACTTTGGACCCCCTTCATTATTAATATGTCTATCTGGAAGAAATTGGCTCCAGGCTTGCAAGAAGTATTCCGGGTGCGGGCTGTCAATCACCGTACACAAAAGGATAAACACTTCTAGAAGAGAAACTAGAAGAAGGAAATGACTTTATTCGTGTACACGAATTTTAGCAATATATTAATTTCTTCACAAAATGCAAATATGATGAAATGTATAAAGTGCAGCAAAATGAAATAATACTTCAGATAATAAAGTGTCAGGTTACTATAGGCTAGAAAAATGTGAGGGGAATTAGAAAAATAAAAATTGGAAAAATAAGTGGAACATGTCAGCGTCATTTAAAAAATTGTCAAGCGTTTCTTTTACTCCATATTAGCTTTCGCCTGATGAACCATGTATCGAGCCAAGTATGGAGCAAAAGAGTTCCTAAATTTGTTACTTCTCGAATAGGGAATAACATAGAAACTTCGGGCGGAGGTAAAAGATTCACAAGAGGCAAGGCCTTTGTTCAGTGGATGTGATTAATCAGAAAAAATAATTGCGATGAACCTGCTGCATTCACGAACGTGACGATCAACAATAGTGTCTTGAATGTCATCCGCGGGAACACAACTCAATCTTGAGATGAGCTTATTACTTCTTCTGATCATCATAAAATCATTTTCCAAAAGGCCAGGAAAAATTACGGGGGAAGCGTAAAGGAAGTGTGGAATGATGAAAGAACGGAGGCGAAGTGCATATAATGACATTTGGCGCACCTTTATGAATTGATTTGCTACATGTTTGGTCCAGCTAAAATTGTAACGCCAAGATACTTGAAGCTGTAACATCTTTCGAACACAGACCTGTTAAACGAAACGCGAGGAATTTTATCATGAAGTGCTAAATAACGCTGGCCAGTCATGTTTGAAAATACCATCTCGTTGCATTTTGAGGGATTCAAAGATAAACCAAACGCGGATTACCATTGACCAATGTTCGTAACCACTGATTTTGATACATGTTGCTTTATCCGAAGAATATGATTCAATGCAACAGCAACATAATCAGCGTATTCAATAGTAATTGTCGAAGGGTCACAAGGAAGATCAGAAATGTAAAGGGAAAATGAAAACGGGGACAATATTGCACCCTGAAGGACACCACGCGAAATCGGTATATCACGGGAGACTATTCCGTTCACAACTGTATATTGGAGACGACCATCAAAGTAGGATGCAATCCAATGAAGGATATTTGTTGTAACGCCACGGTCAAATAATTTTTGCAATAGTTTCTCAGAACACTGTTGAAAGCATTTGTATTATCCAGAAAACAAATTTATACGGCTTTCGATTTACTGTCTAGAGAACGTGTGATATAATCCGTGAGCGAAGCGACAGCATCAACTGTTGAACGATTTTTACGGTAAGCAAAATGAGAAGCATCTTGTACCAGAAAGCTGGATGCCATTCTTCGTAGTACAATGCTTTCAAATGCTTTAAGCAACGGCGAGGTGCACGCGATCGGGCGGTATTTACCAGGATCTTTTTTGGGATCGTGGTTATAAAGACACATTTCCAGCAATCAGGCATAATTGCTCTTTCCATGCAACGATTAAAAAAGGATGTGATGGGGGATAAAAGTCTTCTGTCACATTCATTTAGTACAATGGGCAAGAGTTTGTCTGGTCCTACAGCCTCAAAGCATGAGACACCTGGAAGTGCGCAAAAGACCTCAGATACGTTAGTAAAGGTTGAAGTGGAAAACAAGGATGGGGGTAAAATTAAATTTTGTGCAAAGACATTATTCATTATGCAGGGCACAAAAGATTCGTTCAAGGAATTAATATCCAAAATAGATGTGGATTTCTTGTAATTCTTTCCACAAATTTGTTCAAGCGCACGCCATTGGTGACGACTAGCTTTCGTTCCAAGAAGCGTTTTCGTGTACATCTTTTCAAGACGTCTAATTTCGAACTTGGTTGACTGAGAAAGATGCGCAACAGTGTTACGATAATGCATTTTAAAGGCTTTCTCTTTTAATCTTCTTAGGCGCTTTAGTTGAGTAGAGGAAAAACGATGATTATTTAAAAAAATAGTTTTTTAGGACAACAGATTTCAAAACAAAAATTAAGATAGGATGTCCGGGTAGAAGTTAAAACCACTACCCTTGCAGTCGTGAGGTCTAGGTTCGAGTCCCGGTGGCGAAATTATTTTCTGTAAATAATTCGTCATCGGATTTAAGACACATCATTTCTTCCAAATAGCGTTGTTTAACTTCTATATCCCTTATCTCAATTTCAATTTTGTCCAAAGCGACAGAATTTCAAACAAACCACTGGCTGATAATTGTTAATAAAAATAAATAAATAAAATAAATGCCTACTAACAAACTACAAGTAATAGCGGGTGCAGTGCTCAAGGAAAGTTCCAGCTCTGATGAGCTGGATCCATTTTGATACGTTTCCTAATGACACTCTCACTAATGACTCTCCCCATAGTTTCTTTTCTCAATCTCTGCAACCATTCGTGCACCGTTTCACTGAACCAGCAGATGCAAAACTCAACGAAATGGAAATGAAAAGAAAATCAAGGGAGCCGATAAAATAAGAGAGGGAGATTGCTTTGGAAGAAATTAAAATTAAGATAAGAGAGATAAAAGTCAAAAATCCTATTTGGAAAAAATGATGTGTCTTCAATCCGATGACGAATAATTTTCAGAAAATAATGCCGCCACCGAGACTCGAACCTGCGACCACAAGACACTTAGGCGAAGCACATGACAAATACACCACTAGCTCACTGACGAATTGTCTAAATTAGAAGTAGTTAGATGAATAAATAAATAAATAAATATTTATTTTCGGAATTCCAAGGCATGCTAAGCATGATCGATAATTATCGAAGTTGTTTTTATACATAAAGCATAAAAATGGACAATAATTATTGACATTTTCAAGGTCATATGTGCTGATAATTTTTCGTTCGTTAAAATGGTCCAGGTAAATGATAATCAATCAGTTTTACAGAAATTCAATATATAAGCAGTTATTGTATGGAAAGAAAATCGGGTGAGGGGAAAAATGGTACAAAGAATATTGAAGAACGATGGACCGGAACATCGAAGATGCGAGAAATCTCGAAGAGAGAGAATCTTCAAAAATGTTCAGTTGGAACACATTACTATTGTCGAATATATGTTCTGAATGGAGAGTGTCTTTTCGTGGGTATTCGTAGAAGATTTGGCGTCCCAGTGTTGACTCGTTTGTGAACCGGAATTCTTCATATGGATGTAAAGAGGTAATCTGGAAAATAAATACTAAGGGACGGAGTAACTGTTCACTATGAAAGTTGAAAAACTGATATCACTGTTAATATCATGCAATGCCATGATTGTATAGTTCATCTAATGAGTCATCTAGGTTGAGAAGTTTCATTAATTTTTCAACTGTGAGAAATGAATTCAGATGTGATTTAAAATCACATAGTGAGGTACAGAGTCTTATGTTTTTCGGAAGAATATTCCAGAGTTTAGCGTATTTATTTAGGTAGAAGTTGCTCCTTACTTTCGTACAGGATCTTGTTAATTCCACTAGGTTATCTTAAATTATATCTAGAACCTTATCGGAAGCGAATAGACGAATTTATATCTATATTATCAGAAGATATTATTCTAAAGAACAGTATTAGGTTGTGTCTAATTCTACGGAACCATAGTGGTTCTAGCTTGGGCTGCTGACATCTTTCTCTATATGATTGATTCGAGCTATATCCGGTGATTGATTCGGTAAAAGTACGTTGTACTTTTTCCAAAACGATGCTATCGGTTTTATTTATACTGCTATATATTATATTACAGTAATCAAAGAGGGGTATGGTGAAAAGTTTATAAAGTTCTAAATTACAAGGTGGGAGAGTAAAGAACTTATAAATCATATTAACACTCTGCTTTGCCTTTGAGATTGTGGTGGTTCAGGCTACGTGAAATAACAGTATGTGTGTCAAAAGTAAAAAGGTAACCACTCACAATAATTCTTCGATTGAATTGGAAACGATTTTCCCCGGCTCGGAAATTGACTACTTCGGTCCAGACGTAAAAGGAGATGTGAACTTGGTTGCCGATGCTCTATCAAGACCTGACATTTCTGTTTTTTCTACAGGCACACCATTCGATCTCTCCCTTTTGGCTAATTATCAAACCAAGATTGCTAAAACCGAACTCGCGAAGTGTCGATCCCTGGATTTGCAGCAAATTGAGTCACCAAACACCGATGCCTCGTTGATGTGCGATATCTCGACAAGAAAACCTCGACCTCTTGTTCCTTTTTCTCTGCGACGTGCCATTTCCAATCATTTTCATTCGTTGTCTCATCCCGGGAAGCGGGCCACCCTAAGGCGAATCGCAGATCGTTTCTTTTGGCCGTCCATGAATAAGGATATATGAAATTGGGTCCAGCATTGCATTTCTTGTCAAAAGAACAAGATATCTCGACATACCTTCACACCTTACGTCCCATTTAGACATCCAAACAGTCGATTTTCTCATGTGCATCTTGACCTCGTCGGTCCTATGCCTTTCTCGAACGGATACTCATTGATCCTAACGGCAATTGATCGCTTTACTCGATGGCCGATTGCTGTTTCGATCAAAGACACATGTTCTGAGACTGTAGCACGCTCCTTTGTCGAACAATGGATTGCCAATTTTGGCACACCATCCATCATCACAACCGAACGCGGCGCTCAGTTTCAATCGACATTTTTCCGAGATATGTCCCGATTCCTTGGCTGTCAGCACATCCGAAGCACCGCCGACAACCCTAACTCGAATGGATTGGTTGAAAGCTTCCACTAGCAGCTCAAAGCCTCTTCAGCTTGTCAGCCTGATCCTAATAAATAGACTGAGAATTTGCCACTTGTTCATCTTGGAGTTCGTTCTGCTTTTAAAGAAGACATGAAGTGCTCAGCCGCAGAGTTAGTTTTCGGTACCACCTTGTGTCTTCCCGGTGAACTCGTTGTGCCTTGCCAGTCATTACCTCCCGCGTCAGATTACATTTCTCGCTCGCGATCGTTCATATCCAAGTTGAATTTTACGCCTTCTCGTCAGCGCAATATACACCAACAGAAATCACCTCATCTCGATATGTGTGATTTTGTTTTCGTGCGACGAGACTCTGTTTGTAAACATCTTCATCCATCCTATCATGGACCACACAGATTTATTGAGCGTAAACCCAATTACTCCGTTTCGGATATGAATGGTCGACGTGACACAGTTTTTATTGACCGCTCAAAACCCGCTTTTGCCGAGCTTAAGCCGCAATCACCACCAAGCGTCAATACCCCTCACTTACAACCGCCTGATAATCCTTATTTGCCCACCTCCACCCATGTTTATCCCAATCCAACGGTCTCTTCTACCCCTGTTCAAACTCGAACCAGTAGACATGTGCATTGGCCCAAACGCCTTGCTGACTACGTGACCTTATGAACATTTCGAGCGTATGTTACACTTCATTCAAGCCTAAATAACGCTCTGGTGGGGGAGTATTGTAGTGAATTGCTTTCACTTTGTAAATTCGTATTTTGTACATACACTTTTGGCCTTGTATAGTTATTCGTATTCTGGCCATGTATACTTCATTCGTATCAATGCTTGTACAATATACTTTATGGCGGGTAATATAATTTCGAAAATCGGAATTTCTCTTCTTCCGTGGTTGCGAAGTTTGCTCGCGTCACAGCGTACCGGAATTGTGATTAACGTATTTTTCAACATTTTAGCGCATTCTGCACCTTGGATTTCATATTTTGGATTTTCCTGTGTGGATTACCTCGCTATCATTGGACTTCACAGATCTTTATCTGGACATTTGCTCCCTTTGTCTTTCAGTGAGTTCTTTCCATTTTTGCCTTATTGTCTTAGTGCTAGACTATTACTTTTTGATCCACCACAAGGTATCTATACCCAGTGCTTCCATGAATTTTAGGGAGAAGTTTGATAGCACAATGGTCAGAATTACCGAGTGGAGCAAACTTGTGGGCGTGAAACAAATGGGGTGCATTTCTTAGGGCGAAATCCATAAATGTGTCACATCAAGTTGAGAAATGAACAATATTTTCGAGAGACAATAGGAAAAAACATAGATAAATTGCAGTCATTTGGGTCACCAACTAAAAGAAGCAAAGAATTTTGAAAAGGAGTAAGTTTTATGAGGAGTTCATCAATGAATGCGTTAAAAACGTTAGATTGACATAACAAAAGCATTTATGAAAATAAGGGATTGAAAACTGGAAAGATTACGGGGTTTGCATTTAACGGCCAGGCAGAATATCTCGAGATTATCGAAAGTGAAAATCTGTTGGCAGTACGAACACCAGCCAGTTCGAATATAAGTAATTACTCCGCCACCACGATTTACTGATGGACAGGTTCGGTCAAGTCGAAAACAGCAGAATTTTTCGATGGAAACCAACTCATTTTTGATTGCCGAATAGAGCCAGGATTCTTGAAACATGGCAACACCAGTATGCTTTGAAATTTTCGAAGTGAGTAGTTGTGAAATTTTATCGTACTTTGACCACAAGGAGCGAACATTCGATGATAAAATACAAGGTAAGGGCATTTTAGAAATGGCATGACGTCGGCGAAGGGCGACTTGCTAACCTGCATGATGTTTTTTTTCTTTTTTATGTTTGCCGAATATTAAAGCCAAAGTTTTTTATGTCAGAATTCTCACTGTAAAACACGGTATCGCGTAATTGTTTTAATCTGTGCGCGTTAAAAATCGACCTCTGTTGACGCGAAAACATGACAAATTAAGAAAATCATAGCAATTAAACGTATCAAAAATAACGAAAAATAATGTGGAGAAGAAAATGGTTGTGCACGGCGGATTTGAAGGCGCTGCCGTTTTCAGCTCCTACATTTTAGAACAGATTTAAGCCTAAATCAATCTACTCTAGCTCGTTGTGCATCTGAGGCACATTGCGCAGCTCATTTGAACTCTGTTGTTATGACTATACCTAAATCCCTCAGAGGTTCCATCAATTAATATTTATTATTCAATATTTAATATATCATTCTTGAATTTCCAAGGCATGCTAATCATGATCAATAATTAACAAATTGTTTGTATACACAAGTCCAAAACTTTACAATAGTTATTAAATTTTCAAGGTTACACGTGCAGGTGATTTTATCGTTCATAAAATGATGTAGGTAAACGGTAATCATTCATTTTTGCAGAAATTTAATATATGAGCTGTTATTGTATGGAATGAACTAATGGGATGAGGGGAAAATGTCACGAAGAATATTGAATTTCGACAGACTTGACCATCAAAAATGTGGGAGATCTCGAAGAAGCTGAATGTTCAAAACTTTCAGTTGTGATTTTTGTTGTTGTTGAAATGTATGTCTATTTCGAATGGAGAACGTCTATATCGTGGGTGTAAACGGGGTAATCTGGAAGATAAATACTGAGCTGCCAAGTGAATGTTCATTGCGAAAATTGTGAAACTAATTTCACTGTTAGTATCCAGGACTGCCGTGATCATATAGTTCGTCTAGTGAGATATCTAGGTTGAAGAGTTTCGTATTAATTTTCATCTTCATCAAGGCGGGGTGCACATTGTCTGGACGTGGCGCCTTTATAATATGATCGTTGATTTACCCGACTCGAAAACCGGTTCCAAAATAGTGATCATCCACCATAGAATAAACAGAGGCATACTGAGCGGCAAGATCTTCTGATTTGTTCAAATCGGAGTCATTAGAGCTGCTATCTACTACCAGAATCGGGTTGAGGTCATTGATTCATCGATTCGGTGTCATTGAGTCTTGCCTCATAGGTTTCACATTTTTGACTCTTAAATATCTTAGCCACAAGGCAATGGACCCTTCCAAGACACTCGATATCTATTTTCAAATATGGTGTAGAGGATTGAACACAGTATTCTACGTGAGGTCGCACCATTACCTTATATATGGAAATGAAGATAGAAGGTTATCTGCAAGACAACACTGAGCGCAGTCTGAAACGTTTCTTAGAAGTATTGTTTGCTGCTTCGGAATAGTAATGCCAAGATCCTTAACTGTCTAAGCCGCAGCTATTCTGATGGTTTATTCGCCGACTTTTTGTTGTGCCGTCGTCGAATCAGTCGTCGGAACGCAGCTGTTCCTCAAGTTTAATGACGAGTCCTATGTCTTTGTGCATTCGATTATTTTTTTCTAAATTCGAGATAAGCGTATCTCTACTGTCGGATCCTAGGAAGCTAACATTATCAGGAAACAGGAAGCAGCGTGCACTCAGCAGGCTACCAGGTCGTTTACAAGAAATAAAATAAGTAGTGGACCAA
Organism: Atriophallophorus winterbourni; assembly: GCA_013407085.1. Taxonomy (NCBI): domain Eukaryota; kingdom Metazoa; phylum Platyhelminthes; class Trematoda; order Plagiorchiida; family Microphallidae; genus Atriophallophorus; species Atriophallophorus winterbourni. Next base: position 1,137 of record JACCGJ010011223.1, on the reverse strand, counting down.
TCACTGAGACTTTAGTGACTCTACCGAGTGTCACTGATTCCTCTGAGCATATATCCATACTTGTCCTTACATAATTATTGCGATTGGCAAGCAGTTGTCTAACCATCAAGATTCTCCACCTGTGATGCTACGCATCCTGAAAGCCAATTATGAGATCAGAATTGCGTTGACGGTATGCATTTGATTATCAGACACGTTGATATTAAATATTCAGATCGTGGGCTACAAACAATGTTGTTTGGAGACCCAGAAAACAAGGTAGAGATTTTACATTGGCATTCAATTTTATGTTTATTCACCACTACGACTATTTCAAGGCTCAGTGAATCTGGTTATACTGTCGCCATCTGATGCCCTCAAACATCCATAGACAGGTTGTAAATTGTAAGCGAAAAAAGTGAGCACCAGGGAACATTTATGAGCGATTGAGTAGTAATCATTCTGTGATTATTTATAGGAAAATCATAGTTGTTTGTAAGTACCTTGTGCAACATTGGCTTTCATGTATATATTGGTTTGCCACTTTATATCTGTTTTAAGGCTCATTGAACCTGATTTAATTTCTCCAACTGATGATAGCAAACATCCAAATAACTATTGTGGTGATCAAAATGTTAAAAGTCTGATTTGTGCGGTAACATTTCTGCTACATCCCCCACAGCGAGAGACAGTACTCGGTCAATTGGAGACACTTGCGTTCTCTCTGCGTGATCAACACACATAATCAGTATGTGCTTCACCACAACAGTTAAAATTTCACACAATGAGTTCACAGTAAGTAAGCAGATTCAATTACAATTCAATTTCAATTTCAATTCAATTTAATGGTCCAAAAAGCAAATAGCTTTACAAAAACCACAGAGTAATATGCGAATTACAAATAACATAGGTAGTAAAACGGGGTTTGTTTTCCTACTGATTAGTTCAGGAATCACGTGAAAATACATAGAGCAGAAATTGTTTTCAACCGGTTTGATAGAGTTAATATGTATAGTTTACTTGGATGCATTGGTTCAAAGCTTTATGATGCAGAATATATTGTTTCAATGCTTGAAATGGTCAACATGAAATTGTCCAATTTCGATTTGAATATATCCAAGTTGGGTGAATGCAACATTACAAGGTAGGCAGTTCCAG
>JACCGJ010011222.1:0-18291 GCA_013407085.1 Atriophallophorus winterbourni | reverse complement strand
AGTGGTTGATTTGCATAAAACGATGTGTATTCACATCAATCTGCTACGCGTGAGCACGGTGAAAGCGGGTTAACACTCTCCTGACTATCAAACGTTTGTTCTAACGGGGATTCTGTGTCAGAACTGCGCTAACCAATTGCGCTTACATTTATCTGTTATCATTTAAAAGACTGCGTTTGTACGCTAGCATAATATGACTACTCACGCCGCTTATTTCTGACTCAACTCACTATCTATTTAAGCCACGTGTGCCACTGTTTATGCCTTCATAGGATTTTCACGAATTGCTAAATTGACAATTAACCCCTGACGAAATATCCATGGTTGTATGGTTTTTATTACAAACACACACTAAGACCGGTTTGGTGTTATTTATTAGCACAGTACCATCCGCATCCCTTGAGCCCATCACTATTTCCTCTCAACATTTGGAAACAATAGTCCGTATCATAAACTCTGGATCCGAACAAAGTGCCGAACAATTGTCAATCTTCATCATTTGGTACTGTGATCGAACGTTGGCTAATTACTTCTCGTCACCTTTGATGTGATCTGATAATGTAACAACCTTGCCGCATTTTCGTGTATGCTAAATTGTTTGCCTGTTCCGTTTACCACGGATGTACAGTGCAAGCAACACTGAGCTGCATAGGAAAACAAGTCGGAGTCTCACAGCAACTTTCATTTTTCCCTACATCTGTCTAGGCCTAGAAAACCTCACAATATCTTAGCTCACGCGCGGCACTTTGTCTGGACCCAGGCTTGTGATCTAATACTAATTACGACCATCATCTATCCTTAGTAGTTATGTGCTGTTTTCCGTCTACATTGTCGATTCGCATCTAATTTCAATCCACTTTCGTTTCTTGTCTTTTTCCTAGTTGAAGAGTGAACTCGCACGTCTTACGGAGCTCAGGCTTCAAAACCTCCCAGTCATCATTCAAAATTGCCAGGGCGAACTGAACGAATTATGGGACGCATGCAGATTGAGCGAATCAGAGCGCAATTCGAATTTATTACGTGATAATATTCCAGCCTCGGAGCACTTGCTTGAAGCTCTGGAATCTGAGGTAGCGTTAATCAACCCTATATAGTCATTGTTCCAGATAAATCGCTGGAAGGCGTTCTATGAGGCACACGAAGATGTTTTCGCCACATTGACTTCTTGGCAATCAGCATTTTTCCAATTTTGTGAAACAGAGGTTGGTTTATTCTTTCCTCTTAATGTGGGTGTACCCATAATCCCATCCCATCACGACTCGAAATTCGCTTATCCATTTTGGTGTAATGATGCTAAATAACATTGCGCTGAGCAGCATGCGAAAACATACAGGAGTCTCGCTAGCCTTTTCATTTTCTGATATTTATCTAGGCTTTGACAGCCTGACACTTTCTCATTCCATGAAGCTGCAGCAATTTACCTCGCTCCAGACATTTGTCAGAGGGTTTATCCCACCGCATCTTACATTCAAGTTTCTTTTTAATTTGCCTTGATGACTGCTGTCAGAGGAAGTTTTGTCTTGAATCGTTTACGCTATTCACGACCCTTTAATCAAGCGGTTTCTTACTTGTGTTTTTCGCATTCGATTACACCTTCATTTAATTTATACAGACCTTTGGTATTTACACGATTGAATTGCCCATATCTATGGTACGGATGTGCAATCGTGCAGTACCAATGTGCTGTGCGGCTAAAACCATGCTAATCTGATTTGCCACCGGTAATGAGCTGCATGTAGAAACAGGCTGAAGTCTCGCTGCCAAATTATATTTTCATTTCTCTTATCTGCTTAGGCCTTGTCAACCTGACAGTATCTTACCCCATCTGTAGTCTACGATTGTGCAGCATGGATCAGGCCTGTGCCTTCATACATCATAAATGATGATGGTACATGGCACTAATTTTGTACTAAGCTGGTGAGTGAATCCCAATAATCAAGTAAAAGGGAAATTTGAGTTTGCTTTGCGATGCGTTGATCTTCCAGCTTTAGGTTGTGGGTTCGAGTTTCGCTTGTTGAGGCGCGCTAGTGTAATGTAAACTTGAGCCCTATACTTCCATTTACGATGTGGTGATCAACTAGGTATATATTATCAAGAATATGATGCTGTTAAATAGCAACAAAGTTGCTGTCGCGTCGCGCGATTCAATGTTGCAATTAATGTGCAGCTACGCAAAATAGAAGTACTGTATGTATGCATGCATGCATGAGATCACAAGCATGATCCAGGCAAAGTGTCGCACAGTCAAAGATTGCACGTGGGCTAGGATACTGTCAGATTGCCCGGTCTTAGATTTAATAAAAAGGACCGATAAGAGGTCAAAATGGTTCACTCTGATCAATGTCTGCGCAAACCATATCCGTGAGTACATTGTCGTTTTAGTTGCACCAGTACATTAAACCGTTGTGTAATCTTCGTATCGGTCTTGTCGTGAGCATAAGCGTGCGTGCCTATACTTCGAATCTAACACGGATTCAAGCAAGTGTTGTGAACGACTAGACCCGCGTCAGCATGGCAGATTCCTTGCCGCTTTCACCGTCACGCATTATAACAGTACGAGTATTACACTTAAGAGTGCGAATCCGATGCCGCTTGGTCCTGCTACTTTTTGAAGGCTGTTTAGCACGACAACCCCAATTCCAGGCAGTCGAGGCTCATCAGAGCCCCTTCCTTTCCAAAATGATTATAATCCCTTTTTAGCGTACCAGTGTCTGGTTGCGGCGTCTCTTACAGGGAAAATACGTTGAATTTTACTCTTATTAGCCTATTGTGACTCTCAGCTGATTTTCTCACGTCTCTGATGTTCAAAACGTTCCGGATTCCCGGTGGCGCAAAAAGTTCCGAGATCTCAGTTCTTGCGGGTTACTGATTTCACTCGCATCGCTGAAAGCAGCTATCGGGCTCATTCGGCTAGCTATGTCTATCAGGTTGCTTGTGTTTGTTTTTTTAAACTGCTGTCAATAATACAATAATATCTGTGTATGGCTGGGCATTCTGACAGCATCCTAGCCCATGTACAGTCTGTGACTGTGCGGCACTTTGCCTAGATCATGCCTGTGCTTTCATACCATACCATACAATGAAAACGTGAGAACTTCATCAAAAAATCCTCTTTTGCACGCATTTATTTCACACACACCTCATACCTTGATTGCTTCATGTCCACTATTTGAACGTATCATTTGTGACAGGCCAAAAAGAAAGACCCGGTAATTTTGAAAAATCGCGGAGGTATACTGCTAAAAGTGGACAAGCAATATAAACAACTCCAACGGGACCTGAAAAGCCTAGAAACCACAATTCAACAGTTAGCCAGCAATCCCGTGAATTCGAAACTAACGGTTCATGGGATGGGGCTGCTGGAGTTTCTTGATGCGACACGTCGGCAACACGAGGACGACAAGGAAAATGAGGCTCAAAAGAAAAAGTTCGCGCAAGCCAAGTGAGTCTGCGTTCGGTCGATTCTGAATGTTCTTCTCCTCACACGAGTTTCGCTTTCTTCAGTGTCAGAGTTGCACAGATTCGGCATCAAATGTCAATACTCAGTCGGATGCCAGCATTCATCTTATTGAGTTATATCGTTATTATAGGTTAACTGTAGTATTTGGACTTGATAACCTACGAGAAAATGATGATCCTGTTTGTTTCCGAATCATCGTTTTCTGGAAATAGCTTTGTACCTCTAATCTCATTCGCTTTCAGACACGCGGCCGATTCGTCACGTGTCGGAATCAAGCGCGCCGCCAACGACAAAGGCCCCGGAAGCAAGAACGGGCTTGCTGACTCGCGAATCGGAGCTAGTACTAGTCAGAACAAAAAGGCGCGTCTCGACCAGACAAGGCTAAATGTACGTTTTTCGACTGTTGAATACTTCAGTCGTTAAATTTGTTTCTTCATTTAACCGCTTGAAATTCGTGGGAAATGTTAACTTGCTTGTTGAAAACTAGTATGCCGGTAACTTTGTCGGTCTTTCACGAAACACTTCAGATTTAAAATCCTGCGACTTTAGTCATCACGGGCCTTGATGAAACTATGCTGAAGTTAGATGTAGACTGGTATGGCATGATATGAAAGCACAAGCATGATCCAGGCAAAGTGCCGCACAGTCAGAGACTGCACGTGGGCGATATTATTGTCAGGTTGCCCTGGCCTAGACAGATATGAGAACTAAAGATGGTAGTGAGACTCCATCGTGTTTCAGCATGCAGCCCACTACCCGTGGCCAATCAATTTAGCGCGGTGTTAGCCGCACAGCAGAAAAGTACTGTATGATTGCACACCCATGCAATGTAGACTGCGCAAACGGCTACACTTATTAGAATTCTTTACGCCATTGAACCCTCTTCCAAATGAAACTAAGGAATCACTGTGTGACTATCTATTTGAGCATCGTGATTCTTTGTAAAAGCCCTATTCAACAGTGGCATACAAGCATAACTTTGTTTACCACTTCTTCACGGCGTCAAGGCTCACTGAACCTAATCTTAATGTCTTCATTTGATGACGGCAAACAGCCAGAAACCGGTAGTAGTGTATAAGGGATAGGACTGTGAGTATCGCAATATATTGAAACTTAGATTCATTGAAATGTTCGTCGTTTGGAACACATGCATCAGCCAGATTTTAGCCTTTGGCGGTGAGTATGAAGAACGTAATATTCAGTAAATCATACCAGAACGGCGAATGGCTTTGCAATATATCGGGTCCTGTGAAACTTGTCGACTTGAGTTGTACTTCACTTTTCTACCGGTTCAAGGCTCACTCAACCTAATCTGACTGTGTCTACCTGATGATGGCCAACCGCCGGAAACCGGTATTTGCTTATATGCATAGCAGATGAGCTCTCCGAAAACTATCTAATGTGTTTTACTTTATGCATGATGAATGTTTTCAACCATTCTGTATGATTGTATTATGGCATCCTTGGAATCAATGTGTATTCTACTGGACCGCCTCGATATGTCTCTACGTTGTTTCAACTCGAAACAAGTGATCATAATGCACATTCCATTCTTTCCCTTTCAAGGTTCCCATGTCCAGGACTCCAGTGCGCCATTTCACTGCGCCATCTGCAGTTCCTCGATCTGCTCCTGTAAGCTGCCCGCATTTAAATGTCGACCATCATCTTTCCACTTAACTTTGCTGTGTTTTCACTGTTGTGCAGTATTTCATTTTGCACATAAGATATCGTGTTGGCTGTGTTGGCTTACACTTCTAACAAAATGCGGTAGGTTAGGAAACTTTCAGTCCATTCCTTCATGTTTCACACACGTTTGCATTACATTAAGTGAACACCCTGTACGCTTTTCAGGTTTGCACATTTTGCCGTCTTGGTATAGCTGATGTTAATATCACATATAGTGTTTCAACTGATTTGTTTTGCCGTTTTTTCTAGTTTTTCCGACAAACAGGTAGGGATCTTGAGATATTTATTTGCTTATATAACCCTATTTACTATTTTTGGTGGCTTGTTCGATAGGATTTTGTTCGATTTTCTTTCATGATCCTGGTCATCGGTTGTTAAGGGTGTTTACAAAACCTTCATCTTACTGTCAATGATGTTAGCTACATTCAGTGTCTCGGGTCCGTGCTGTAGGATTAGTTTGATACTGCGGTCGACATGGCGTTTTGTATATACTCAAATAGCTTGGTGTGCTCCGGTTGTTGAACAGCGAAGCTTTTCATGAAACTTTCGCTGGTTTTATTATCCCGTGTTGATTGACTATATAGTGCCGAACTGCACATCTTTTTGAACGCTATATGTCACATGAAAAGAGCGTACGTGTAATATAATATCAACTTGTTGCCGATATTGATTTAGATACGAGAACACGATACAGTCTATTTGGTATTATCCTCTGTAGAGGCATGGGCAACTTCACCTGATCTCATTCCTCATTCACTTTTACGTGATTTCATGCAGTGTCAACCCTGACTCATGAATTACAGCTGTCAATCGGAACCCATTTGTCACGTATCCAACATTCTGCAAATCTTCACTTATCCACTTTAATGGTCGGGCTTCTCTCATCTGGTTTCAACAATTTGGAAAAGGTGACCCGCGAGTCACCGCTGCTTAATGCAACATCAGGATATTTATCATGAATGATATCATTAACGCTCCGTCGTGGCGAAGTACCGCTGGTCGGGGTAGCGCTATGTTGGATCGATTATTGCTAGTCAGTGCCCTTGCTTCAGAACCAGTTTCGACCCCGATAAATTTCTCGTTTTCCGTTTGGAACTTAGCGACTCGATTCCGCCTGTATTCCTGTGCGTGAATTGCAAAAGCAATCTTTCGTTTTCAATGCATGTACTTGCTTAACTTGAATTTGTTCTCCTGTAAGTGCAGTTATGTTGCCAGAGCACGCAGGATGTGTCCACTTGGGTTTATTCTTTACTGTTCATTTTTCGTTTTAATCGTTTTTCGTGTTCAATATTTCAGCGTCGTGGGGCTATGACGTCGACTCCAAGGCATTCGGGCGAATTTCTATTTTGAACTATGCCAGGGCGCTACATTTTAGCCCACAATATGATTGGTGTCTCTTGTTTCTATAGTGACATTTACTCTAACGCGCTTTTTAATCCAGTTGTACATTGATAATCCCGTCCCATTTTATGCTCTTGTATAAACATGTCCTGTGATGTTCGTTTTATTGCTTTTATGTCTGGGTTATTGTTCTTAGTGAACATCCAAATATATTTTTTCGCGCATTTTTGCCTAGTTTCTCTGGCTTTTTATAAAAATTTTAGACTATGTTGGGGTCAAAGTTGAATAGCTTCAATCTTTACGTACACCATTTAAAGCCCTGCAAGCATCCCATGTCTAATGTTGCACAACCTCAAGTTCAGTAAAAATAAGAACGAAAATGAAAATAATGCGCTTCAGGCATATTCATTTGTCATAATCATGTTTAGCAGATACCGGGATAGCTTCCATTTGTATGTATGAAATCACAAGCCTGATGTAGGCAAAGTGCCACACAGTCAGAGACTGCACGTGGGCTAAGATACTGTCAGGTTGCCCTGGCCTAGACAGATATGAGGGGGGAATAGAAATGATAGTGAGACTCCAGTGTGTTTAAGCATGCAGCTTACTACCGGTGGTCAATCAATTTAGCACGATGTTAGCCGCACAGCCCATAAATGCTGCACGATTGCACATCCGTGCCTCCATTGGTCAAATAGTAATAACGCTGCTATTGTCATTTATTTTGCTTCATATGGACACATTTCCCGCATTGACGTAGAGTAACCGGATAATCAGTTCGTTTGCCTGTTTCAGAGATTTTCGTTCGGTAAGCCACCTGTGTACTCCCACTTTTCTTCCTCGCGTGGCTGTGTTTTACTTCAACTGCATCTTTCATTGTGTGAAATAAGATGCTTAGTGGAGGTTTACGTAGACTGATGTTTCACTACCATGAAAGTTTTATTTTAACTTGTTCTGATTTCTAAACTGTTGATGAACATGTGGAACATTTAAACATCAATCAGTTACTTCTGATTCATTATTTTCAAAGCATTTCATCTTGCAAACCAAGGTCTCCTGTTTCATTCCGGGGACTGTGCTATCATAGAGTGATCTTGATGTAATTTCCAACTTGTCGCTAGAGAATTGTCGTTCAACTACAAAAATGCAAGTTTTAGAATTTGAGAAAGCAAGTAAACTTTGTGTATTATTGGTCCAGCTAATTCAATTTAATGGTCTAAAACGCATATAGCTTTACAAAACCACAGAATAATATGGGAATTACGAATAACATAAGTAGTAAAAACGGTATTTGTTTGCTTACTGAGCAGTTCAGGAATCAAGTAAAAGTCCATAAGGCAGAAACTATTTTCGATCAAAGTTTAAACCTGTAACGGTGTAGAACATATAAGTTTGAACAATATTATTTGGGTGGCTGGATATGGCTCCACCTTGAAAACTGGGTTCAACTAACCAAAATGTTTTTACGAAATGATAACGTGTTTTTAACATACATAAACTGATATTTGGGAGACGTTTCCCCTCATTGTTCATACTGAGGCTAGTCATGGAATAGACTGTGCATTCTTGTTCGCCTTGGCTGGAGAACGATATTGATTCTTTGCAATCAGTTTGTCATCTGTCAACGAATCTAATGCTGTGTAGACAAAATAAACCATATCCAGAATGGATAGCCTGTATGAATTTGTTCGATTCAATCCGTCGACAACAATATAGGCGATCATTTACAGAATATTCCTTAACCCGTACATATTTTTTCTTCAATCACGTTTAAAATATTAACGGTGCACATATGAGACACAGTACAGACCAACTCTACTAAGTATCTAGGCAGATTGCTTTTCCAATCAGATTGATGATCTTGGTAGATTTAGATATAGTGGTATAGTTTTTTCCCTTGTTGGTTAGGCTTAACTAATGTGTCGGCTGTTTCTGCCGCAAGTGGTGTAAAAAATTACATGTGAAATCTAATACACATTGTTTCTCTGCAACTCATCAGATTTTCGAATATAAGACAAATAATGTGCAGCATTTAGTTTTATTCTGATCGATTTGCCTTACAAACTTAAGCAGAGATTTTGCCAGTAGCACGATGTTCGCCAGTTCTATAAGAAAATGCTGTACTGATAAATGTCTACCCAATCATTTTCAGCCAATTGGAAACTTAGTTATTATTTTAGTCATCGAATCATGCGTTCAACCATTCCATTTGCATAGGGATTGGAAGGTACATTGTGTAGAATTCGTACAGCATTATCTATGATATATATCTATATGTCTATACTGACAATGGGTTCTATGTTGGGGAAAATTATCAGTCACAATTTCCTCGCTGGGACAAGCTCGGACAAAACATGTTTCAACCAACTGAATAATAAATGAGAAGTAGCATCATAGCAAATTGGGACATCTGGGCATTTACTGTAATGCTATGTAGCCACAAGGAGATAACGCTTCTTGGTGGGTGCCGTCGCATTATATCGACCGGAAATTTTGACCATATCTCGTATCATGGAGATGAAATCAATGAGAATTCTGTATGGAAGCTTCAATTGTCGCACACATCGGAGGCAACCAACACCATCTGCAGCTGGTTAATAATAATAATAAAACCAGTTTTTTCTTGGTGAACCAAGAACCATGATCAAGTTATAAAAATGTATACAACAGTGAGTAATGTGGAATTGGAAGATATTTGAACGCCATATAATTTGTGAAACTGAAGGAAAGGGCTCATATAGCGTTAAGATTATTTGACAGCGGTAGAGCACTTGGGTAGATGGATTAACTTTCTCAACTTCTATGGGATTGAATGCAAGATCAGTTCGCCGACTACATTGAAATCAATTCGTCAAGAGAAGCGGATATCGGACGTCACTGGTGAAATCTTAGAGTCAGTAAAACTGCGAGTTTTACTGGGAAAGAAAGAAGCATATTCTTTTCATATTCCTGCGTGTCTTAATTGCACACAATTTACAATAGTTTGTAATAAACATAATGTTTGCACGAATCAGCCACTTCACATGACGCAATTATCGGCGATCGAGACTTAGATATATTTATCCTGCTGCTTGTCGAATCTGCCAGGCTTGCAAGACCAGCATGACATCCTGTTATAACTGTAAGATATGCACTGGCCCAGCCGTGGGTTCGACAAAACACAACCGAACTCGAACTCGTGTATTAACCGAATGAATGAATGAATAATCACAATAACAGGGAGCGAGTGAATATCACAATGTTTGTACACTGAACAATAATCACAATATGCACTTACGATCGATCGTGATTGATGGTTGATCGATAGTTCGCTCCGCGTCTATACAACACCTCCCTCTTTTAACAAAAAAAATCAACATGGGACGATTGATTCATAACGTGGGTATCGCGGGTTGACGGATAAACGAGAGACCGGTTGCCTGGTCCGAGTTGAAAAACGGCGTGTTGTATGTGGCGTATTGTTGGGTGCTTCGTTATGAGGTTGTGGTCGGGTTTCGGTTAAAATCTCAAGTGGGATCGTATCCGAGGGGGAATTTGCCTTCGCCACTTTACCGTTTCGCGGTCTCAAATGATTGACATGGCGTGTCCATATTAGGTTACCAACTTGTACTTTGTATATAACTTTTCCGACTTTCTTGACTATTGTTCCTGGTAACCAATCTTCCATATTGTACCGCATATTACGTACATAGACTCTATCCCCAATTTCAAAACTTCTCTGTTTTGCACAATGATGTTTGTTAAATTGATGTTTCATCTTATGACTATATTCCGATTGTCGCACAGTTACTGGTTTCATGGCATCCAATGTCTGCCTTAACTTCCTTCCCAGAAATAGTTCTGCTGGCGACCTGTTATCGTTATTGGCGTGTATGGGTGTTGATCTGTACGATAATAAGAATGTATTCAAGAAGTCATGACACGTTCCATCCAACTTTGCCTTGGCTATTGCTCGCTTCAATGTATCCACAAATCTTTCAACCTGTCCATTTGACTGAGGGTGGTAGGCTGGCGAACAGACATGCTTTATTCCCCGCGAGCTGCAAAACTGCTCAAACTCAGAAGACGTAAATTGTGAGCCGTTGTCGGACACAATCGTCTCGGGCACTCCAAATTTCGAAAATAGATTTTTTAGAGTTGACAGCACCGATTGAGTCGAAGCAACTCTCATTGGAAACACTTCAGGCCACTTTGAATACGCATCAACAATGACGAAGTAATATATATCATCAATCGGACCTGCAAAATCAATGTGGATTCGTAACCATGGGCCTTCTGGTATTGGCCAAGGGCTGAGCTCACATTTTCGAGGCATTTTAGCGGTCATGCAACAACTGTGACATTCTCTGACAAATGTTTCTATTTGTTGGTCCATAAACGGCCAGTAAGCGTAACTTCGGGCAATGCTTTTCATGCGACTGATTCCTGGATGGCCCATGTGGAACTGTTTAAGTACCTCTTCCTGTAAGACTTCAGGGATAACCACACGATTCTGCATCATAAGGCATCCTTGAACGTCGGTGAGAGCAAATCTCCTTTTTGCAAACTCCTTCAGTTTTTTATCAGTCAATACGGCAGGCCAACCACACTTCATATACTGCAGGACTGTTTGAATCGTTTCATCTTTTGATGCCTCTTGGCTGACTCGATCAAACGTGATTGGTATTTGTTCCAAGGCTTGTTTAAAGATTGCGTATGTGTCCTGATCATTTTCATCCGTGATGTTAGCAATTATTATTTCTTCTTCTGGATTATTGTTACTATGCATTGAGATTAGTCTTGACAACGCATCTGCGTGCCCGAAACTCTTGGTATTCACGAACTTGAGAGTGAAATCATATCCAATGAGTATCGTGGCCCAGCGTTGTAATCGATTGGCTGTGTGAACTGGGACCCCACTTTTAACTCCGAAGATTGAAAGAAGTGGTTTATGGTCGGTACATAGAGTGAACTTCCGGCCGTGAAGCATTTTGTGAAATTTTCGAACTGCAAACACTATTGCTAACCCTTCTTTTTCTATTTGGCTGTAGTTCTTTTCTGGTGTGGTTAATGAACGAGATACATGTTGCACAGCCTTTTGTGTACCGTCAGGCATTTTGTGTAGTAAGACTGCACCAATTCCGTATTCCGAAGCGTCGGCCGCCACTATCATGGGTAGTCTAGGGTCATAATGCGTCAGCAGAAGATCAGATTTTAGGACTTCCTTTATTCGTTCAAATGACCGTTGACATTCGTTCGACCATTCCCACTTAGCAGTCTGCGTAAGTAGATTATTGAGTGGCGCTCGTAATTCATACATCTTGGGTACAAAGTTGTGATAGTAATTAACCAAACCCAGAAACGACTGTAGGGTTGCTTTATTTGAAGGTGCCGGCATTTTTTCGATGGAAGCGATCTTCGACGGATCTGGCCTTCTGCCCTTGCTATCTATGACCGTTCCCAAATATGTAATTTCAGGCATACCGAATGAACATTTTTCACACTTAACATGAAATCCATATTCAGCTAAGCGTTGAAATACAACCTCCAAATGATTTAAATGTTCTTGTTTTGTACGGCTGACAATAATCACGTCATCAAGATATGCCATCGCAAAATCAAGACCTGACAACATTGTGTCCATCAGTTGCTGGAATATGGCTGGGGCACATTTAACTCCAAATGGCAGTCGATTGTAGCGATACAGACCTTTATGAGTGTTTATAGTCAAGAGTTCTTTACATTCATCCTGAACCTCGACTTGTAAGTATGCATCAGAAAAATCGATCTTAGAAAAAACTTGTCCACCATTCAGTTTCGCGAATAAGTCTTCTGGAATTGGTAGTGGGTATTGATGAGTTTCCAGTGCCTCATTGAGTCCAGTTGAAAAATCGGCACATATTCGCACGGTTCCGTTCGGTTTTCTGGCAGTAACTATAGGGGCTGCCCACGCAGAGTAAGAGACTGGACTTATCACCCCTATGCTTTCTAGTCGATCCAACTCCGCAGTGACAGTTTCTATGGAAGCATATGGAACTGGACGTTTAGGTCGAAAAACTGGTCGACTTCCCGAGCGAATATATAAAGCTGCTTTTATCTTGTTACATCGTCCGAGTGTGTTTGAAAATACTTGAGGGTATGTGTTCATCAAGTGTGAAGTGATGGTAGATTGATTCAGGTTATTTAGCAGTGAAACATTATAATCTGAACATGATGGGTTATTGACGCTAGATGGTTCGCAAATATCCAAAATTGGAAAACTCCATAAATTAAGTTTACTGATCCAGTCAATTCCAAGTAAATTCAAAAAATCGAGTTCCGTAATGTAACAATAACCATTTGAATGAACGCCACGAAATGAAAAGTTACATTGTAGCTTACCCACGAAACTGAACTGTTCTCCAGATGCTGATCTGGCAGTATGGTTTGTTTCTTCATATTTTGGGCATCCTAATTGTTGCCACGTTGCTTTGGAGATTATTGTAATGTCAGAAGCCGTATCTAGTTGCAGTTTTATCAGAATCCCGTTTATACGAATGCTTATGTACTTCCTTTGAGTCACTGCGTTTACCCCGGTGGTTGTGAAAACCAGATTTGAAATACTTCTGTTTCTTATGCTGTTTGGTTTACTTGTCATTAGCTTCGAAAAGGTTCCGCGGCACGCTTTCTTTATATGACCAACCATTCCGCAATTGTGACACCTGTATTTCTTATATCTGCAAAATTGTTCGTAGTGCAGCATTCCACAGTGCCGACATGCACTTCCGGGTTTGATCTGTTGTAATCTGTTGCATCGACATTCTGGATTGATTCTCTCATCAGATTTAATCGCATTTATATTTGAGACTGGCGGCCATGCATGCTGTTCTATCATCTTAGAATCATGCTTTAGATTCAGCAATTTCTGACATTCCTCACTGACACTCTGTAATGTCATGTCGGGGTCGGCTTCCAGCTTTGATAAAACTTTTGTCCGTAACTCATAATCATTGGGGGACTGCAATCCACAAACAAATATCAGATTTTTGAAAGCGTTCTCTGTAAGCTTTTTTAGTTTAAAACGTTCGCACTGCTGATTTACTCTGCCAGTGTATGTTATGATATCTTCATCAACTCCCTTTGTGATTTGCATACAGTTGTATCTGATATTGAACAAGGATGAACGTTCGCCAAAAATGCTGCTGAGGCATTCAATGGTTTGTATCAAACTGAAATCTTTCGGACATTTTGGAAGAATAAAATTGCAATATTTTTCATGTTCCACTGGCCCCAACTTCCGTAACAACATTCGCACACGAGTCTCCTCATCTAGCTTTGCACAATCAACCATGAACATATCTTCGTATCTTCGGTACCAGGACTCGAATGTAACCCCTTCATCTGGCTGATAATGGAATTCGTTGATGTTTTGCAGTAAACTGTCAATAGATTGTCCCGAACTTTGACCGTTGGATGTATGGGATGTCATTCGTTGTATTAACTCTTCAAACATCTGCGCCTGTTTATTAAGCACTTTTTCCAAGAATTCCATTGGCACTGACATCGTTCCGCACCCCGTCGCCAATTGTTATAACTGTAAGGTATTGCACTGGCCCAGCCGTGGGTTCGACAAAACACAACCGAACTCGAACTCGTGTATTAACCGAATGAATGAATGAATAATCACAATAACAGGGAGCGAGTGAATATCACAATGTTTGTACACTGAACAATAATCACAATATGCACTTACGATCGATCGTGATTGATGGTTGATCGATAGTTCGCTCCGCGTCTATACAACAACTCCTCGGAAGCAAACACTGCAGATATGAAAAAATTGGAATGCTTTTTACCTGGCCTGGAACTCTGAATTTAGCAATTGACTAAAAGTGATAAAATGCCATTAATTTACCTGATAGGGGTAATTACCAATGAAGTCGTAGTAAATGCGTCATACTCGAGTAAGCCAACCATTGGTCAGATTACACCCAGATATGACTAAAAACAGAAAGTGTTTAACGGAAGCTCTGACGACCAACGCTTACTAAAAAGCGATTATATCAATGAGCATAAATAACCACACGTTTGTAGGAGTTAAACAATATACCGAACATTCAGAAGCTGAAAGTAAAAGTCGGTCGTCGAAAAAGTCGAACTAAAAAGTACGGTTACTTTTCATCGGTAGACGCTGAAAGGTTATCAAATGTCCTATACGACTCACAAATTTGGTCATTAAAGTGAGCAACTAATAGAGCTATACACACAATACACACCTGATATTATCAGTATAACTGAAACCTGACTTCAATCTTCCTTGATACTATCATGAAACGATCGCCCACAAAAGTGGTCGTGTGGCTCCATACTGTCAATAACGTCTTCAGTGCAGGAACATTCACGTTCTCAAACTTAAATCTGAAGATGACCTTTGGTGTAGCCTTACACAGGAGTCACAGAACAACTGTATCATTGGCATAATCTATTGCACTTTTTCATCGACAGAAGCTAAAATTAGCAAGCTAATCGAGGCTGTACACTACGCTGAATAAATGCGCAGCTTCCCATTTTTGATCATGGGGAACTGTAGCCTTTCCCATCTCTTTGGTAGATCAGTTGATCATATGCACACTCCAACATTATTTCATGAGATGATCGACACGCTCTCACTGCATAATCACGTATCGCTCTTCACTCACAGAAGAGAAACAGATTTGACTTCCACGAAAATTCTCATTTGCATTCATTTCCTTCACACACTCTACGACCGTTTTCATGCTGTTTGCACTCATCACGTTGGCACGGTCGAATCAGGATCCGCATGCGCCTTCCGTTTTATATTTAGTCCTTACTTTCCATAGAGCGGCAGTTGAGGCGTTGACTTCACTTCGGTCGGAGTGATCAACTGATTTTTGGCTTCGATTATTTGTGAAGTGCTAGACATGTATGCGTGTCCGCGAAATTAGTCAACAGGATCGACTACGTGAAGCTTTGGGTTATTGAATTGTTGAGTGCTTGACAATCACAACACTTTAACACTTACACATCAGTATCAGAAAGCCTTCAGTCAATCATATATCAAACTCCGTCATTTTAATGTACGACTTGCATGCGACTTTATTTTATGCTTATAGGTCAAACGAAAAAATGGATCGATCAACGAAACGTTGATTGGATTTAATACAGAATGAGCATGACTGGAGCTTTCTGGCAAACATTTTGTAGATTTCCGAAAAAGTAGATGCTCACATTAAAAAATAGCCGAGTTACTCACTTCAAAAATGGAAGATATCCTAAATTACTTTATCCCATTTTTAATGATCCTTTTAGTGTATGACTAGATGTAAACGACGAATTTTTGTGTTAAATTGGACTAACCTTTCAAAAAGCATATATTATTGGTTGATAAAATCTTCAATGGTGTAACAAACTCGTTAGTGGTTTCCAAAAATATCTTACGAGCAGCCATTACAAAATTCAATCCTTCCACCCCTGTTCAAATAAGCCATCGAACGAATGTGATAATTACAAACAAAATATTACATACCATAATTCATTCTTTAAAACATTTTTCAAATACAGCACGCAGCCATTTGGCGACACTACAAATTCCCAATTCCTGTATTCACTGCCGCCGACATTTTTATTATGTAAGTGATTGTTTACTTTGGAATGCCCTCCACAAAATTATTGTAAGTATATTTTGCACACAGATTTGGCGACACCTGCGTATTAACTCGTAGTAAGTATTTAACCGGACTATACGTGAAATTACATGATCATGTTTTATTTTTTTAACGAACGAATAAGTATTATGATATAGTAATTGAATGTTGAATCATTTTACTAATATAGTAGTACGGTTTAAGTTCGAATGACATTTTAATAGAGGTTAACCGGTTTCAAATTTCCCAAAAGATTGCGAAATCAAAAAGTAATTTAAACTTTCCAACAAAGGGGGTTTTATATTAGTAAAAATCGCTTCATTTTATATCATTTATTAATGAGGCCAAAATGGTTGCATTTTAAAAATAGTGGCTTAATTGTTTTTCGATAACTTGATCGATACTTGGTTTAGAAGGGCGAACGCCGGTGACTCCAGCATCAAGCCAGCTTGCTTCGAGCAGGTAGAATTCGTAAGTTCATGAAAGCGGTCGACCTAGTATAAGGAAATTCGTATCTCAAACCTCCACTGCCTTGTGGCTACATTCAATCATTCCACAGGACCCTGAGTATTGGTTTCGTATTTTAGAAACTGAATTTAATTCTAAAAATATAACTGATGACTCGCCATGTTTTCGCATTTAATGCAGAAGATTCCCGACGCTGTCATGCTGCCCCCATACGTGACCGCTACCTTAGCGCGTGTTTTCCCGCACGGTCCCGTCTGAACTATCTAGGCTACATTAACTGTTTGGCAACTTAGATTTTTCCAACAAAATGCCATCTACTATACTAACGGAGATGCGCCGCCTGTTTGGGTAATCGCACATAAACAAGTCACTACTAATGGAACTATGGCTCCAGCGCTTGCCTGAGTGCGTGCAAGCCATCTTGTTGCTGCAAAATGCACTCCAGTATCTGAGCTACCGGAAATGGCGGACAGCATCGCTGGATGTGACCGTTCTTATCCAGATGCCCATAATTCTACGGTAACAGAAGGAAAATCACGCACAATGGGTAATTGTTATTACTGTAGAGTATTGCACTGGCCCAGCCGTCAGTCAGAAAACACAATCGTAACCGAACTGGTGTAATGGCCGAATGAAAGTATATCACAAAATCAGGGAGCGAGTGAATATCACACAATGAGCGAAAATCACAATTTAAACTCACAATCGATCTTTATTGGTGATTAATCATGGACGATTGGCTAAGCATGTGATCTTTGGCCGGATTCTTGATTTCATAAACTGAAGGCTTTGAGGTACACGTTGCTGGTGGTTGATAAGGTCTTTGGGTAGAACTTCTGTTTTAATGGGGATTTCTCGTGGAAATATGTTTGATGGTCGTTTTGTGTACTTAGAATTTCTATATCGTTCACTGAGATATAAGCGTAAGCGGTAAGCGTAACTCTGAACAACGGTTTCCACATGATTGATTGCATGTTTCTGGTTGAGCTGTTCAACATCCCCTTTCTGTCGAAATTCAGACATGACATTGCGGTGTCTGTTTCGCCGTATTCTGTTACCATTTAATTCGCTATTGATTCTCCTGCTGTATTGAACTGCATCTGTGGCTGAGTTTGAAGGCAGTGCATGTTGTGCTCTCATTTCTGATTCAGGTTTATGCATCACCACACCCTGACATTTTTCACTGACATTTTCTAACTTTCTGTCGGGGTCGGACTGCAGCTCTGATTCAAATTCAGTTTGTAACTCATAATTCCCGAGGGACTGGAACTCAACTTCAGCAGTAGCATTTACTGTGTGCCTTTCCAATTTCAACGAATCTAATTCAACTTCATTTTCTGGATACGACTGAATTTCTTCGAAGTTTTTCGCTGAATTTTCGACTGATTCTTCTAAACTTGAACTGTTTACTTGATGAAATGCAACCTTCTCTAAGAACTTCAGCTTAATGTTTAATAATTCTTGTAGGGGATCCAGCCGTAGACACTCACTTGATTGTCCCGAATTTGGACTGTTGATTGTCTGGAATGTCATTCGTTGTATTAATTCTCCAAACATCTGCGTCTGTTGATTAAGCACTTCTCGTACAAATTCCATTGGCACTGACATTGTTACGCACCCCGTCGCCAATTGTTATAACTGTAGAGTATTGCACTGGCCCAGCCGTCAGTCAGAAAACAACCGAACTCGAACTCGTGTATTGACCGAATGGAA